>VDFB02053164.1:0-10674 GCA_007258455.2 Sequoia sempervirens | reverse complement strand
CGATGGCCGACTGTTGGAACCTTAAGGCTGGGTTCTTTATGTATGCATAATCTCATTTGGGAGCGCAAATGATTTTACTTTATTGATTCATGTTCTCACAACACTTCTTTCAGAGAGGTATGTGTTTGAATTTCCTAATCTCTAAGAGGGGGTTGATTACCAACTGGCAAGACGAAAATAAGTGAACATTCATTCACGACAACGTGTACATGTAGTTTTTCTACGTACAATCTGAAACTTAAATTTGTTCTTGTGGCATTGTTGCATAAGAGGGGGATTTGATACAATAAAAGTTTTAATAAGGAAATTGTGAACAGCCTCAACGATGGGTACATGGGGTACATGCAGTTTTCCATTGGACAATATGAAACTAAAAATTTGTTTCTTCTGGCGTGGTTTGATGTGTGGATTATTGGATTTTACCACCCAACAGTTTAGTTAGTTATGTTTGTGATAGAGCCAGGGTTTGATTAACCTTCGGAGAATATTTAGGAAACCCTCGGAGAATATTCAGGATTTTTTTTTTCTTTGTTAAATAAAATGATACTTTTTATGGAGGTATTAGCCTTTTAGTGAGTTATTTTATTCCAAATGATTAAAGGTTTAGGAAATTTCGAGACTCCAGGGGAGGATATAAAGAGACTAGAATGGCATTCGACAATAAACTCGAAATGAGATTAGTGTAAATCAGCACAAGAAAGGCAGCTATGAACTAGAGAGAAGGGCCTAAACGACTTTTTAAAGAGAAAGTATCAGGAATTACCTTGTCCACCCTGAGTGGGCCTGATGGTGAAGGCACACGTATTCCACGGAGAAACCCCAAATATGAATCCGGAAGGGGGTAGTGTATTACAACTCATCGAACACTGTATGAGATAAATATAAAAAACAATCTCCTTGTGAACTGCCATAGGGGTCTCATACTCCAAATTATTTGTTTTCTTGGAGGTAACACAAAAAAAATAGCTTTATTTAAGTAAGGGAATGAGGCGAGACGCCCTGGACAACTGTAACAACATTACTCTACAATGCTAGCCCTGCCATGACAAATGAATTGGTGGGTTTCAAACTAAAACAACTTTAGCTGAAGTAAAAGATTAAATCTCGTGGAAAAAGTCAGTTTTGAGTGATTGTTATAACAGTGTTTCTTACCACTTGTTTATGGGTGTAATGCTACTTTTCTCCTATAAAACTGGATAATTTTAGAATATATATCAGAGTTAATTTTATATTGCAGTGGGTTTGTTAAAGATTATAAGTTATATTTATAAATTAGATACAAATGTAAAACTGGTTTATCTATCTTTATATAAAATCTATATAATTAATGCTGTAAGATATCTTTTTTGCACTTTTCCCTTGTAATGAGAGAATGTAAGGTAAATTTTTCAGAATCAAATATGTCCAAATCAACATTATTATTATCTTTGGATCTTTCTAAATCCTTGGCCAAACCGTACTCTCTTGGATCTTTCTATAAAGCAGGGACATTTGTAAAGCAGGAAGGAAATCAAATGAGCCAAAAGGATACTTTGCATTTCCTATTAGAGCAATTTGCGAAAGTAAATGCCAATGCGTAAATAACATACATTATGTTCACAATGCCCATTTTAAAGGTGGACATCTAAGTTGCTGGTGCAGGTGCACTATGGCAGATTTTTTCCTAGGTTTGGTACAACTGGACACAGTATGAAAAATAGATTAAAAATCTAAGTTTTTGAAATGTATATTAAAAAATATAATGTGGTTAATTTTACACCACGGTGAATTTTAATTGGCGGTAAATTTGTCATGATGGTGAATTTTCCGACGATGAATTGTTGATAGTGAATTTGAGAGATATTTATAAATAAGAGTTAAAAGATCATTCACCTAATGTAATAGAGTACATTGAGTGCAAGTTTAATATTTTGTGTGAGTTAATGACAGAGAAATGCAATTGTGTTCAAATTTTAATATTTGATTTGCACTGGGGCTATAATTTTAATTTATTTTGCTTAGAGATATCAACCAAATAGACATTTGAATATCAAAGTGCATTGTAAGGAATGAGATACATATACAATTGGAACTTTATAAAATTGCAAGCAACTGTTTTTCTTGGGTCGCACTATCTAACATGAATGATGATGATAAATAAGTATGTGATCTCTGGAGGATTCCTTCAAACATGGAAAAGGAAAGGAAAGGAAAAGTTCTTTTATAGTCCACGATACCAGGCGGTTTGTTTTTGGGTCTACAGATGGCTTACAGTATATGGAACTCCTCGTACTCCCAATATGAGGGAGGCACCTAACTCGTGCTCCACAATACGAGTTGTACATACCTTACCCCTGCAGGGTTTGAACTTGCGACCTCTCTTTCAAGAGTACAAGTTCTCCACCACAAGGCCAACTCGGGTGTACATGGAAAGAAAACCATATAATCAAACATAGAGAGGGGGTAAATTTTTGTCACTTCAAACATGGAAAGAAAACTTAACCAGGAAGTAGAAAGTAACTAACAAAATCTTAAGTCAATTGTGGGTCCAACTAAAGAGAACAACCGAATAAGTAATGTTATAAAGTTAGAATATTATGCTTTTCGGTGCACTATATTCCAATACATCATAAAATAATGAATAACATGTCCTATGGCAAACATTCGTGTCATACAAAAATGCATACAAGTATACCGCACTGATCATCAACTGTCTATTTACTCACCTTATGCGCTCGAGAAAGAGCTAAGTTGTTTCTATTGCGATATTTATCAAAATCGCCTATAGATTGCAAGTGAGTGGAATTTGTTGTGAACACTACACCAGTATCATCTTTGTGAGCTTCCTTAGATATACGTCGAGTTAAATCTACCCTTTGCTTTCCTTTCCTTCTCCTTTCAGCTGCAAATCTCTGGCTTCCTTCTGAAACAACACCCTCACCCAATTCCTTATGATATAGCCCATTTTCTAATACTCGAGAAGAAACAGGATCTACACTTTCACAATGAAAGGGAAGTGAATTACTAAAAGAAGCAACATCATTTGGTCTACCAAGCCTCCTGGGAAGGGGGTTTTCCAAGATGTTGCTAAAGTTCTAGCTATTAGATCCCTTCACATCAAGAGCAGATAAAGAATCTATAATAGTTGAGAATGAATCCAAGTTTCCAGATAGCCACACACAACAAAAACACATTCATCTGGGTTCTATTCATGCATATGTAAAACACTTTTTATTATTATCTGAACACCATGGATACCTGTAGATATGGAACATAACTGTTTCTTGATTTTGATTAACAAACTTCAATAACAGTTCCACAACTATAATACTTCTTTTAGTAAGAATTCCGTAAAAGGCTGCAATCACTGCTGTGCTTGCACAAGGACTCGAGAGGCTTGCTGTAAGTTCTTATATGTTCTAGATTTTGATAACGACAATGAGTTTCCAACACGATGAAGTGTTCTGTGTTCCTAATTGCAAGCAAAGTTTTATTTTTAAAAGATAACATATAAATAAAAACACATGTGGGTTAAGTAAAATCTAACTTGATGTAGATGTTGTGATGATTTTTTTTATCTAGGATAATTTAATGTTTTTAAAATATACAATTAAACAATTAATGTTTTTAAAATATACATTAAGTCTTTATATCCATAACTGTCAACTATCGGGTATTGAAGCAATGAAAGCTCTAAACTATCCTTGTTAGAAGAAAAAATACCACGCACTGAAATATTCAAACACAAGAGGCACACGACCTTTTGAAGACAAAGACAAACATGTTTTTTGAGCCTTGTATAGAATAGAAGTCTTTTGGGTATAATCATATGATATGTTAGGAAATTTCAAATCAAATAAAATGGCAACTAAAAGTTTGTTAACATTGCCTAATGTTTAAAAGGAAAAGTTATAAGTATTATGATATTTACCAATATGCATAATTGTTGAAAAAACAATTTGTTCATTGTTTAAATGGGCCAATAAATCATTTAAAAGCTTTGAGGATGCCCACTCAAGCTGGGAAAGACTCTAAAGAGGTCTGTTTGAAGCTTGGGAGCTAGCACCAGGAAAGTGGAATTTGAATGGCATTGTTGAAGAAGGCCAGACATGTTAGAGCCTGGCTGCATGTCGTAGAGGCCTTTGGGCTTTCAAGGGGGTTCCAGGTACAGACTTGCCTTAATATATATAACTTAAGCATGGCTTTGCAATTCCATTTACCTTTCTAAAAGCCAAGATACTTCAGATTAAAAAGTATATTCTCTAATAGAGACTTTCTGACTTAATTGAAATTGCATAAAATTTTAGTTCTAATATTGTAGTGAAGTTGATTTTCTTTGAAATAGCAAAATTTACTCATTTACATTCAATGAAAATGTTTCTGTGGGAAACTCTGAAGCATAATCTCATTGATGATAATTCTCAAAATATTTTCAGCCTAGATGGAAATGTATCTGGGGGAAGATGGATGAAATTTCAACCTTTGTTTCTGGTAAAGATTCAAAGGCAACTGCGCACGAGTATAAGCAAAGAAGATATTCAACACCATCAAGATTTTGAACCTAGATGATAATAGGGTAGAGCGCAAATGTTTATCTGTGTGTTGGGTATTTAACGTTCTTGTAAATTCCCCTAACATCTTTGGTGCTCAGCTGAAAAAGTTCAAATTATGCATGCATTCTAGATCATTGAAGAACCATAGACCAATTGGCTGCAACAAGATTTAGAATTACATGCTCATGGAAGAGAAAACATTCCGATACACTTGGATCTGAGACGAACATTTTGTTCTTTAAACTCCAAAAAATCTATACCATACTACAGGGTCATGATCAATACTACAGGAAATGAAAAAAATGAATACCAGACTGAAGCTGAAGACAGCGTGTTGTCATTGCCAACCAAGAATTACAATGATGAACAGGAATGTGACTGTAGATAGTTGCGAACACATGCTACGAGGATCAGTGGAGGCGGTTTGATATTGAACGATTTAGGGTTAGGTTGTATGATTAAAAGTTACTTCACTGACAAAATATTGAAACGTGTCTGTAGATGGGTAAAAGCATCGCACAGTCTAAATGCCGCAGCTGTTACCAGGTATCATTCACTGCATAAATGGAGCCTTTCAATGAAAGGAAAACAATGTTGAGCAGAATGTGTCACCGAATTGAACTCTTATACGGAATAGAGGCGTTAGTGACACATTCTCGTTCCAGGAAAACATCCTTTACCGAAAACTCTGGTCAGATTTTTATTATTTTAAAAAGTTTCAATGTACACGGATAAATGCCGCAGCAGTGGAACGCCTTACAGCGTAAACATGTTAATTAATCAATGTTATCTAGTTTAAGATTTAAGCACATTAAAACATCATCAATAATATATAAATTAGCATTCAACAATAAAAATATAATTAAAAGAGAAGAAATAACATCTTTAAAGAATTCAATTAAAAATTCCATCTCACTTATAATTAAAAAATGCCTTTGAATTGAATTCAACACTTATTTGAATCATAAGTTTTGGAAACATCATTCTCACTCTAGGAAGATATTAGTGTATTGGCTCTTACTATGGTACACTTGGAGAACTTGTGTATAAACACATTTTGTGCCTACTCGCACCAAAAGGTGCGCCTACACACGCGGTACCTATTTGTACAAAGCCTTGGTCAAGACAATTCCAGGTGCACTCTTTACCTTGAGTTGGACACTCTGTGTGCCCTTTCTCCAATGCTCACAACCCCACCAAACCACTTTCTTATTTTTTGAGTGATCTCCATGTCCTTTCCATGTCTCATAAATGCTTTATATAAGCCTTAAGGGGTGGTTTCCAAACCATCACACCCTTTTGTAAAGGTTGCCTTTAATTAATTATTTAATAATATAATTTTTGCTCTGCTTTAAAAGAGTGTATATATATATTTCATTAATCCCCATTTTAATCAAATAGTCATATTTTTCTTTATTTTGTTTTCTCCTTCTAATGTATTTTACGACTTTATTTTCACTTTGGGGAAAAGGTTTCATTACATTTCTCCTTGTGTATAGCTATTGCTTTCATCTACATCATAACTCACCAAAAAATAAAACTAAAAATCAGGATATTAGTAAATCTATCACTTTAAGCTCATCTATTGTTTTATTTTGTAAATTCAAAAATATTATTATATTATCACATGGAAGATAATTAGTTAATGATATGCATAACATGTGTTATAAAGGCATCTATTGCTAACATTCTAAAATATTTCAAGATGATAATAATGCATTTCAGACTACATGATTATGCTCTTTTCCTTAATAATCAAATGGAAACAAGTACACAATTACCCTTAAATAAAGTATATATCATTTCAAATAATCATTCAAACAAAATTTTCAAGCAAATAAGAATGTACTATAAAATATCGTAATACTATATATAGAATGTTTATAACACTTTAAAAACATTTTTTGAGCACAAAACATTGTCATAGACTCATAGGTAAATGACATGATATAAAATCCAAGGTCACAACATGTACAAAGTTATTGGGTTGATCAGGTCCAATAACAAAGTACAATAAAACAAAGCATGGTAATCTTATTGGACATCTTAACAGTAATAGAACAATAGTAAACAATTATCACTAATTAATAATTTTAAGAGATTCTAATTTATGTATAATATGTTTGCACTAATATCTAATTTTTATTTAATGAAAGTTTGTAGGTTCTCTCCCCTTGTAAAATTTTGGCATATCCTCATGTTAGAGCCTATTAGAACTATTGAATTTCACATCTATATCAATATGGTTTCACTCCAACCAACTCATTTAGAATATTATATACATCAACCATCATCACTCCATCCACTCTCTACTAAGCCTTAGGCATTCATGAGTTATGTCTTTAATAACTATTTTCTTACCAAATTCCTAAAGATAAAATAAGAATGTCTCTAAATAACAAAAGAATATTGGTTCTTTTATTAGTCTTTTTCTTCCAACATCATCTATATATTTCCTATTTCTTTTCAGGTCAATATCATGTAAATGTTGTTGTCTATCTATTCAATACATATAAAATGAAAACATAGAAATAAGAGAGGATTTTACAATTTTAAAGTTTTGTCATTTTCAAGCAAGCTCAATGAGCCCAATAAGGTACGTATTGAGTATGAAATAGCATTATAGTTTAAATAATGCTTGAATTCCATAAGTGATTTATTGGTGATCGATGTGTAGTTAATGATAAGTGGTTTGTGAACCATCAATATGGTGATCCATGTGTACTAAAAATATCTTTCTATTATGATCCATTGTCTTTTGAAAGTTATGAATTTGTGATTAGGCCTCATATTATTGTGAAGAACATGAGCATTGACTCCATATATGGATCCCATATATCAATATGAATGAAGTTTTTCTTATTGTAAACGGATAACCATTTCAAGTTCAAAGGTAATTGTTTGGTCTATAAGATAAAACTAAGTCACATGTTAGAGAAGTAGACCAATAAATTTACATGGTATAGAAAAAATGATAAAGCCTATCCATTGGGAAAAAAAATTGACTACTCATTGTCTTTCATCATGCACCTATTTTAAATCAAAGAATGTTTACCTCCAAATACATATAAAAAAGAACACACATTAGACTAAATAAGTTTGTTATGCAATTTTTTTTTTTATCGACCATTATCAAAATATGACAAGATAAATTAAACTTATTAACAAATGTCTACAAAGAAGTATGACATCTGAATTATATTGTTAATAATATTTTATATTATTCATACACTTTCTTTAAATTTTGCATGACTTAAAATACTACATATCAACATAAAATCACATCATCATAAATATAATTTGAAAATAAAATAAAATAAAGTTAATATATTATTTATATATTTATATTAAAAACCATAATTTCACGGTGAATGAATATATATGTTTTAAAAATATCTAATTATTAAGAAGGAATATGAGAAGAATTATTGAGGGATCATATATAATAAATGATTAAAGCATATAGAAGGGTATATTGGAGGGAAAAAGAATATGTAAAAAATATTATTTATAAAGTATTTAAACATTTAAAATGAATATAAAATTTAAAATATGTTTAGAGGTATTTTTTTAATTGTTTAGATTTCAGAAAATGTTAATTTTTTGAAAAAATGATTATAGATTAATGATATCAGTTTTTCACAATTCATAATGTTTTTTGCAATGATTTGGTTTTGATTGTGTAGAATTTTTGCATCAGCGATTTGGATCACACAGTGATTTGAATCATTGATGCAAAAATTCTCACCTAATCAAACAAAATCATTAAATTATAGGTTTTAATTTTATATGTATTTTTCATAAATTGGATTAGAAATTGGTTTCATAGTTACATTTGATAAAAAGGAAGACAAATGATTGAGGAACTGACTTAAATAAAATGTCATCAATCAATCTAATAATCACAAGTTAGAGGATCTTGGCTTTGATACCAAAATGTAATGCTACTTTTCTTCAAGTATGAAATTGGATAATTTTAATATATATCAGTTAATTTTATATTGCAACAGATTTTTCAAAGATTATAAGTTTCTGTACTACTTGTTCCTTTTAAGGATGCCTTGTACTTGCATGGCTCTGATTCATGTTCTTTGGATTTGAAGGGGTTTTATAGATTTCCGTTTAAAGAATCTATGGTTACGCATATTCATGTTATTCCATTATTCTAGTTAACTGTGATGGTTGTATGTAGACCTTTGAGTCACCCAAACGTGTAGTGGATATGGGTGTGCATGGGTGTTTTATAAACATAGTGATTTTATAGGTTTTACACGGTCAAGAAAAACTTGCAATTTTGTGGAGCTACTTGTAAACTAATTTCTAGACCCTAGCATGTGGGGTGTTACTGGATGAGATAGTTGTAGTTTTGCATGCACGCTTCATGCATGGTGAGAGGAGGTTAGGTTATCTGCATGGGAGTGTTGGTAAGTGTATAGTCACCCAAATTTTATGTGGTGGTACTTAATGGATTCCCTTGACTATGGTGCTTGTTGTGGACATGATTGGAAAATTGGATTTGAAATAGATTTGGTGGTTGAGTCAAGTTGTCTACATTATTCTCCTTGAAATCTTATTTTTGCAATTTCCAGTGCAATGATGGGTTTGCATGTTTCATTGATTAAATCTATGCGTTGAGCAATGTTGTGGGTTGTCTTTACCTACATGTTTGTTATGGGACAACTCAGAAGTGGACTGCAAATATCCACAAGGTTTGATTCTGTGATGGTGCAGATCTGTTAACTGGCCTTGTCTGTGGTCACTTGTGCATTGGTGTGGTTGCTTTGGGATGAGAGGATGGATGATGTAGAGTACCTGAATAGTCGGCTATGACTTGTAGCATGTGTATCATGATGTCATGGATAGCTTGGGTACACTGGTTAGCATTTCCTTTTGACATTGATGGTTTTGTCTACTTGGTTTAGAGATCTTGGTGCTGCTTGGTATTGCTGTCAGATGGACATGTTGTTGAGTGGACCTGAAGGTTTTTTCAGATTAGCAGATGTTTGGTCATGATGCTTGGAGAGCTTTGGTGTCATGGTTCAGTGGGAGCTTTAGCAGTGACTGTGGATTCATCACTTGGTGGTGAATGATCTTATTTAGTGTTGCAGATGTTACTAGGAGGGACTCTTAGATCTTGTTGCTGCAGAAGGGTTCTTTCACATTTGCATGGACACTATTTGAGGATGTGTATCATCTTGGAACCATGGAGGATGCTTGGAGTCTTTGTCTAAGGTGTTGGTTGTGCTTGACAGGTGATGTTTGTTTAGAGTTGTTTCATGTCATTGTTGAAAATGGAGGTAATTGTGTAGCTGAAAACTTGTAAAACTATGAGATTTTAGATCTAATTAAGTGTTCTTTGTTAACAATTATTTGTGTATGATTAATCTGTTTAGATTAGTTTTACCAACTGTAGAAAGAGACAAAAAATTGTAGAAGAATAAGACAAGAAGATAGAAGTGACAACATATACGTGGAGAAACCCTTTCGGGAAAAAACTCCACCAGAATCAATAGTGCTTGTATTATTTAACCTTAGAACAAGATTACAATAATATTGTATCAATCCTTGATTGATATACTTTCTTTCCTTCAGCAATCCTTCTTCACATCCTACACCAAACTCTCATACACTTTCTACAACACAAGCTATCCATGCATTCCATGTGACCAAGCATGAATCCACACATCCCATGCCATGCTTGAAACCCTCACACATACACAAGGTCAACCTACTAACCTACAATAAACTCTTTGATGCAATCGCCACAATAAATAGACAATTAATGAGCATGTAAACTCATAAGAGTTATCAAATACAAGAGCACAAAACTCCTCTCAAAAATCTATGCCTAGATTGTGCAAGTAGAGTTCCACACTGTAACATGAAGTCAAAACCAAAGTCTCCTCAATTTAGGCACCCCACGCCCCAAACTGAACACTTAATTGATCGTTGGTCAAGAAAATATCTTGCAAGCATCACCTCAAAGTTGGCGCCCAAGAATGGGCCCACTTAACCGATCCTTGTAAATATCTTCTCATGCAAAAGGTGTTAACTCAAAGATGCCAACTTGGGCATCCAACGTGGGTCCAAGTCAATCTTAGTTAATTGAAACATATCTCTCCACCAATTCATGCAAACATTA
>VDFB02053163.1:0-12433 GCA_007258455.2 Sequoia sempervirens | reverse complement strand
CTCACTGCCAAAAGAAGGACTTGTTGTCCAAGAACAAAGTCTCATTGCCTACAAAAAGGACTCGATGTCCAACAAAGAGGCTCACTTCCTACACAAAGTTATACAAATATAGAATAAGGCTTTACATCCCAAAATTAAACTGGAAAGATGCACCTATCATGTGTTGATATAGTTTTGGATATGCTCACAACTGTTGCCTTTCTGATTACACCTTCACACTCATTACTCTCTCACTATTTCTTTTGTCTCTTTTCTATTGTCTACACAAACTATCTACTCTTCACACACTCATTCATACTCATCAAAAACTGTTCACCATATACTTATATTTATATCCAATCTCCATCACAAGCACCAATTAAGTTGGCCTAATTAGATGCAATTCATTATAAAAGATATCAACTGTCAACTCCACAAAGTATTTTCAAAATCCAATTTGACTGTTACCATGATACATTATGTTGGCTCAATCCAAAAATAATTCACACATAATTTTTCATATCAAGTCAAAATTATCTTAACAAGTCAGCTAGGAATAGTCTTCAATGCAAAAAAGAAACAATCATTCTGTTGGTTGCAACTACGTTGTATGAGCAATAAAGCACGTAATATTTTGGACATACATTCCTTTAACATCCATAAGTAGTTTCCCAAAACCACAATCAACAATTGTCAACTATGGAGAAATGAAAACTAGAATATCGGACGAGCATCAAAAATACTAGATCAACCACCAGAGAAGATGAGTCAGTTATACACACCAGTTTAAGAGTACCAAACCAAACTACCGACATGGTGACATCAATGACAACATATAGATAACTTGTTCATTTTTCCAATATGCAATATATCATATGTCTCATCTTCCCTTACACATCTCTTCACGACATGGTCTCATCGTGTGTAAAAAAAACAACCTACAATCCATGAAAAAGGAAAGGTTTTCTCAATAAGTACCCTTCTCTCTTTTGGAGAGAAATGAGGAGGAACTCTCACTATAACCAAGTAATTGGCTATGTCAACATACTAAGGAATATGCACATTGATAGAAAATGAATGTTCATTAGGGAAAGAGTCATCAATGACTTGATTATCTTCTGATGTAGTCAGTCTAGAAATAAAGTCTACTACAACATTTTCTTTTCATGGTTTATCAACAATGGTGATGTTAAAATCCTGCATCAATAACAACCATATTACTAGCCTACCTAAAATGAAGGGCTTATTCATGAGGTATCTTATTTCAAAATGATTTGTATGAATAAAAAATTGATAGACTATTATGTAGTGCCTAAATTTCTTAAGGGCATAGATGACTACCGACATTTCTTTTTCTATTACTGTGTAATTGAATTCAACCCCTTGTAAGTTTTTGCTGACAAAATAAATAGAATTCACAATTCTTTCTTCTTTCTATCCTAATATAGCTCCCACAACATAGTCTGATGCATCTATATGAATGTGAAGAGGAAGATCCCAATTAGGACCTTTAAGTACATGAGCATGGGTTAAAGTTGCTTTTAGATCAGAGAATGCCTTGTCATAGTCCTCTGTCCATTGGAATTCAACATCTTTAGTGAGGATATTGTACAATGGGGTTATCATTTTGCTGAAATATTTGATGAAAATCCTATAGTACCTATGTGACCCAAGAAACCTCTAACATCTTTTTGCTTTGCAAGAATAGGAAGATTGGTGATCACTTTAATCTTGGTCGGGTCTACTTGAATTCCCTTTTTAGAGATGTAGTAGCCAAGGGCTACTCCTTCCTGCATCATCATGAATCACTTCTCACTATTCAAGGATAGGTTATGGTCTTCACATCTATGAAAAACCTTCCTTATATTTTCTAGCACTTCTACAAAATCAGCACCATAGGTAGTGAAATCATCCATATAAATCCCCATGCAATCATGTGAGATACATCTAAAAATATACTAATAACTGCCCTCTGAAAAGTTGCAGGTGCATTACAAAAACCAAATGGAAGGACTGAGTAGGAATAAGTCCCCCATGGATAGCTAAATTTTGTTTTCTCTTGATCATCAGGGGCAATTTGTATTTGGTTGTAGCCACTAAATTCATCTAGAAAAGAAAAATGTTGCTTTCCTGCAATGGAATCCAGTACTTCATCTATTAATGGAAGGGGAAAATGATTCTTTTTGGTGGTAGAATTGAGTTCCCTGTAGTAAAAAAATACTCTCCACTTCCCTCTCTTTTTGGGCACAATCACCAATGGGGACACCCACTGGCTATCTGAGATGGGGTAGATAAATATTGCATCCAATAATTTCTAAAGTTCCCTTTTGACAATCTCCCTCAATGTAGGGTTGACTCTCCTTTGTGGTTGCCTTACTGGTGTACAATCATCTTTGATATATATCGTATGAGTACAGAGCTTAGGTTCCAATCCCTTCATGCCATGGTAGTCCCATGTAAATGCATACTAGTGGGTCTTTAACAAGTTTGTCAAATACAACTGTTGCTCTTGATTCAACTTATTGCTAATATTTAGATGTTTTCCTTCTAACTCTTGCACTTGTGTGGTTAATTCTATCATAGTTTCTTCACTAATGCTTGGAATTTTTAGTTCATGTGGCAGCAATGTATGGAGCATATTAGTTACTACAAGAAGTTGTGTTGCAAGAAGAGTGGGAAAAAGTGTCTTCATTGAACTAGCAAAACCAGATTCATGAATACATGACTCTTCATGCACCTCACAATGGTTTTGAATTATGTGGGATAACACTTCATCTTCCTCATATAGCTGGATGAAAGATATTTTTCCTAACATCATGAGTTGTGCCATAGAATTGACTTCCTTTACTTCTCCAACATGTGGCCATATGGTGTTATCCATGTCATAGGATGGTTGAGCAAGGGGGTAGAGAACAAGCTTTTTTGTACTCTTTCCATTAGAAATGGTCATGTCCCCTAACCAACATCCAATGTAAGCATCTGTTGTGGCCAACCATGGCATTCCTATGATAATGCGGTACCCAAATAATGTAGCTTTAGGAGAAAGAATCATAAAATCTATTTGCTACTCCCAAGAATCTAGAGTTACCACAAGGTCCTCTACTATAGCATTAGGTCTAGCAGTGGAACTATCAGCAAGCTATAGGACAATAGGATTAGGTCCAAGTATTTAGAGGTTTATTCCAAGGTTGTGGTGGATATCCTCCATAATTGGATGGATATGGGGGTTGCCATTGGTTTCCAGATGCACAAGAATTAAAATAAGTCCCAACAAAAGATAATGGATCTGGTGGCATACCTTTTCTTGGAGCCCATGGTCTCCTTTGTTCAATGTAGTACACTTGATCATCATCACCCTGGATTGGCTTGAACTTAGGTGGGATCTGCTTGCTATCAATGTTAGCCACCATTTTACATCTGTAATCCTTCTTTTTTCTACAATGAGAGAAATATTTTTCCAACATTGTCTCTGCTTCCTCATGCTTCTTCTTTGCTTGAAGTGTATCTAGTTGAGTGGCTAAATTGTTTATAATTTCTTGCTTGAAATTTTCCAACAAGTGAGTAATCTCCATCCTTGATACTCCATTGGTGGATGATTTACCCATAGAGGATTGGTAACCTCTTCCTTTCTTTGAAGCTTCCTTGGAATAGTTCTGATATATCTTCTTAATATCATCCTAAGGAACTTGGATGATATCTCCTCCTCCCATCAAGTCTAAAACATCAGTGTAGCTATCATTGATTCCTCTTTGAAAGAGCAACTTTTGAGACTCTTCATTGATTGTATGATGTGGATATTTCTGTAGGAAAAATAGAAACCTTTTAAAATGTAATCCTCCAAACTCTCATCTTTTTTTTGCTGCATCCTAAAGATGTCATATCCTCTCATGTCATTGCCCTTGCAATATTCCTTATACTTCTCAAGGGAATTTTTCTTCCTGTCATCCCAAGTCTCCACAATATTCCTACCTAAGCTCATAAACCATCTCAATGCAACTTCTTTCAAAGTGGTAGGAAACAACTTAAGCCTATGAGAATCAGTGGTGTAGTAAGAGCTTCTACAGAGGATATCAAACTCAAACAAGAAAGTGTCAGGATCTTCTGTGACAAGTCCATAGAACTTAGGAAGGACTGAAGCAGGGATATTTTTGAGATTGTCAACTTAATTCTGATGAGCAATGGGGAATGGAAAAGTTGGTTGGCTAGGTTTGTTTATATGTCTATTCTCATTAGTCTTATCACCCATGCCTACTTGATGAAGTTCCAAAGCAAGGGGATTCTCAGTCATATTTTGGTCTTCAAAGAAAGTGTTAGAACTAATTAGATTGGGAAATGCATTAGCAAAAGGGTGTGCTTCTTCTTCTTCATCATCCCTTGGCAGATTTGAAAGCTCTTCTAGCTTAAATGGATTAGCGTCATTAGGAAGGAATATCACATAAGCATCTCTTCTCCTTCCTCTATACATGTGGTCTAAACTCAACATCAACAAACTCACACAAAGAATTGGTGAAAGAATAGGGGGTCATTACTTTTCCTAAGTGATAGGTATACTAAGAGAAAACTTTTAGAAATAATAAAACAAGAAAGCAACTATCAATGACTCCAAAGAACTTCCTAGTTTGACATAATCCTTGACAATGACACCAAAAAATTTGGCCTCCTACAATGGTTTAATAACTAATCCTTTAGGTTTGTGACTTAGAGATTGAACATCTACACTAAGTAGCTATCTTACTCATCATGAAGGTGCATTTCACTTGTCAATCGAAGGACATAAACTTAAAATGGGTTAGCACTGTAAGTGCACTAGGACTTTATTGTAATCATCCATAAACTAGGAAAGAAACAATGCTTGAAATAAATCAACTTAAATACTGAGCATAAATCAACATTTGCACTAAGCATCAATCAACTGGACTGAAATTGAATGAAGAAAAAGGAAATTTTAGCAAACAAACAACAAACTACTATGTCTTCCTTGGCTATAGGAATGGTCACAAAACAAAATTTTAGTGGTTGTAGGAATAGACAGTTGCTGAAATTGAAACTAACTACTGAACAAACACTAGTAGAATTTGGCAAATAAATGACTACGTGACTAACTATTTTAGTCACATGACTAACACTAGTAGAATTTGGAAAATAAATGACTAATTTGGTCATTTATAAGTGACTAATCTGGTCATCAGGTAAAATCACAACTAAATGACTAAATAAATGACTAATATCAGACAAATAAAAATGACTAAATAAATGACTAAATAATTAACTAAATTAATGACTAAATAAATGACTATTACTCTATTCTTTTTTCTTTTGAATTTGATCATAATCCATAGAGCTTAATCCCCCCTCATGGGACCCCTACCTAAGCGAGCCATTTGACTGCCTAGGTTGCTTGATGCACCAAAAATACCTATTGCGTGGAAGGCATTGGCTCTCGGTGCAGTCTTAAGGCCTTCACATATTTTATAAAAAAATTTGACATTTACATTCTTCAACTTTTATTACTCATTATGTTAATGAATCATTAATGTTTTTAACTATGATTTGAAGCCAGTTTGATTTTTCTATTGTGTTAGCATGTCAAATGTATCAAAGAGCAATTGTGGGCAATTTCACTAATAAAATATGATTTAAACAATCCAATTGCATTTTGAGGGCTATCTTTCATTTCAAAACACAAATAAAGATGCCTAAATAATTAGTCACACATAAAAATTAGACAATATGATATTAAAGTGGTTAATTAAAAAAAATTGAATTGAGGAAGTGTATTGTATTATAATATAATATAATAATAATAATATATTATATTACAATAGAATATATATTATAATATAATATGATATTATATAATATTACATTAAATACTAATATTATATAATAATATAATATAATTGTTATATTATAATATAAATATAATATTATAATATATTTAAAAGTGAGAGATTTAATTTTGAAATCAAAATCAAATGAAGTAAAGAAGCAGGAAAGTGGGCGATGGTATTTGATTTTTCTAATAAAAATCATAAAAAGGTACCTATTTTCTTTAATACAATGTGAAAAATAAACCATTGGGCCTAGGGTAATGAAAAACCCTAAATCAAAAAGAAACCGAGCCCTAATCTCATTTCATTTTTCACTTGTATTTCTGGAGAAAACTCAACACCGCCATGCCTGGGTAGGGTTTGAGAGTGGAATGGTGAGGCATTATGTTGTTTCTGATAATTTTCCTAAAAAAAAAATCTTGCAGAGGTAAGTCTTTGGTTTTGAAACTGAAAAGTATTCTCCATTTTGAAGCATTTTATCGAGCTCACTTGGTCGCGACTAAGTATTTTTCTATTGTATTTCATTTGCTTACCATTTGTTGATAACTCTCCTCTTTGTTTGACTACCATTGGAGTATCTTTGAGGCTCATTTCTAAAGACTTTGGAGGGCTTCTCCTTTACAACAATCTTGTGTAAGTTTCATTATTCTTATCTCTTAAATTTATATGAGAATAGGCTCAATTCAAGCTCAGTAGAGACAATATGATAAAAACCCTTGTATCTCCTTGCACAAATCTTGATGGGTTACTTTCTTTCAATAGAAAAAGTAAAACTTTGCACTCTCAACTTACTATTTTCATTATTTTGAGGGCTTTCTGTGTTCTAATGGTCGTGGCCTTCAAAGCATTCTGGATATTTTTCTTTATGTTCATTTTCTCTTCCTCATGGTTGTGTGGTAAAGAGCCAATACTCAATAAAACAAACTTTTGTATATTTGACGTTTCCACAAAGGAAACTCCAAAAATTATATAAATGGCATGCCTTGAAATTATTTCTTTAATTTTCTTTTATGCTCTTCATCCAAGTAAAGTGTCTAATTGTGAATGGGATGAATGGCCAGTTAGTTGAGAACAACCAAAGTGTGTCTGAGATTCCCATAGAGCACACCTTCATAAGCAGAGAATTATTATATTTATTGCAAATCTTGATTTTAATACAGAGGGCCTTCATAACTGAAGGAATTATTATATTTGTTGGAAATCTTGATTTTTAATAGAGGGCCTTCATAATGAGAGAATTATTATATTTATTGGAAATCTTGATTTTTAATAGGGGCTTTTGTTTGACTCCTTTCAGGTTAATATCACAACTTTTGACATTTCCTGAAATCTCTGGTCTATTTTCATTCATTTTTAGATTTTGTTCTTGAAGTAGATTTTGTAAATAATCTAGGCTTGTATTCTTGAACCCATTTTATTCTCACAGTGCTTTCAATAATATTGAGCACATTCATAGCTTCATAGTGTATCTTCGATTCATTGAGCTGATAATATACATTTAAGTTTTTTTGAAGTTTTTAGTTTTTCTTAAATAATTTTATTACAACAGAATTTTAGTTATCAAGAGACATTCTAATAATTTTTTTAGTTTTTCTTAAATAATTATATTGCTAGCTTAGGTTTTTTGAAGCAATCTTTCTTTTTTAGTTTTCTTTTCATTAGAAAGAAAAATAAAAAAGAAAGTTGCTTTTATATCTAAATTAGAAATTAGAATTTAAATTAAATTTAGAGATAAAATTTAAATTTCTAGAATAAAATTGAAGTTTTACTTTTTCTTAAATAATTTTATTACTAGCTTAGTTTTTTTGAAGCAATCTTTCTTTTTTAGTTTTGCTTTTTCATTAGAAAAGAAAAAATTAAAAAAAAGGTTGCTTTTATATCTAAATTAGTAATTGTTAAATTATAAATTAGAATTTAATTTAAATTTAGAATAAAATTTAAATTTAGATTAAAATTAAGAGTTTTTTAGTTTTTCTTAAATAATTTTATTACTAGCTTAGTTTTTTTGAAGCAATCTTTATTTTTTAGTTTTTTTTTTCATTAGAAAAGAAAAACTAAAAAATAAAGGTTGCTTTTATATCTAAATTAGTAATTGTTAAATTAGAAATTAGAATTTAATTTAAATTTAGAATGAAATTTCTTAAATAATTTTATTACTAGCTTAGTTTTTTTGAAGCAATCTTTTTTTTTTCATTAGAAAGGAAAAACTAAAAAAGAAAGGTTGCTTTTATATCTAAATTAATAATTGTTAAATTAGAAATTAGAATTTAATTTAAATTTAGAATGAAATTTAATTTTTCAAGATATTGTGGTGATTTGATTTAAAGAATAATACAATAATTGAATCCAAAATTGAAAAAGTAGAGATTATTTCTTTTTCAAATACATTTCTTTTGCAATATCACTAATTCTATGAATTTTTTATTTATTAGACTTACTTTGATAATCTAGTAATATATTTAAGATATTACTTTGATATTTATTCTTTTGCAAATGCATTTCTTTTGCAATATCATTAATTCTATGCATTTTTATTTATTAGACTTACTCTAATGCTTATGGGTATTTGCATTTAAGATATTCATTGTTTACAACTATTTAGTAATATGTTTATGGACAGTACATAGCAAGGAGATATTGCTCTGATAAACTAGTAATATTTAAGATATTACTCTGATATTAATTCTTTTGCAAATGCATTTCTTTTGTAATATCATTAATTCTATGCATTTTTATTTATTAGACTTACTCTAATGCTTATGGGTATCTGCTTTTAAGATATTTGTTGTTTATGCTACCTAGTAATATGTTTATTTTTTTATTGTGGATAGGTACAGAGCAAGGAGAAAATGCAAAACCAGTGCCTTACTGGATGCATTTATTGCCCATCTCATGTGCAATAGTGGCATCACTGAAGACATACATTCACACCATTTAGTTTTAGTTTTTTTTCAATTTTAAAAGTATAATAAATCAGCAGTTTGTATACTGCAAAAGATTTTGTATTCAAAACTCTATATATAGAGTTCTTTGTAACATATTTTATATACAGTTTGAATATATAGAGAATTATTTTCCAATGTTGTTTCAATCCCAAATTTGTTGAAGTTTTAATAACATAAGAGCTTTAAAGTTTTATATTATTCAATCACAACATAATTTTCTCTTGGTTTGCAATTTCATAGACTAGTTATTGTAATAGCATTCTCCAAACATAAGAGTTTGCATACACATCTGAAAGCATTAGTTCATAAATGACTAAATAAATGATTAACATGACTAAACCATGACTAAATAAATGACTATAATGACTACCATGACTAAATAAATGACTACTATGACTAAATAAAATGACTACTATGAATAAATAAATGACTACCATGACTAAATATATGAATAAATTAATGACTAAATAAATGACCAATTAACAACAATCAATGACTAAATTAACAACTAAATCAATGACTAAATCAATGACCAAATCAATGACTAGATAAATGACTAAAATAGTTTAGTCATAAATGTTGTCACGTTATAAATGACTGGAAATAAACTACTAATAGTCACATGACCAAAATTAGTCATTTATATGCAATTTTTAGTAGTTTATTTAGTCATATATTATTGTTTTTGTACTAGTGAAAAAACAAATTTTAAACTAATAGATGGAATTCTCACCAATTGGGCCCCCTTGAGTAAGTCTCCCTTACACTAACTCAAGTGTAGCAACTCAAAATTTCATATTATTTCTTGAAATCATAAGTACAACATCTCAATAATAGAACTATAAAATTGGAAAATGTGAGTACGAACTTAAAATATCCAACCTTATCAAAAGGAGCATCTGACCATTATTTATAGAGAGAAACTACTAACTAACCCTAACTACGTAGGAAGTTGAATCCATCAAAATAGGAGGATGCCACTTATTAAAAGCATAGAAAAATATGGAGGAAGCTATGCATGTGCTAAATGGGTCAAAGTAGACTTGCTTCTATGAGAATCTAGCACAATGCACCCCCTAGATTTTCTCAACAAAAAATGCGACCATTAAAAAGGTGGTTTCATTATTTTATTTGAATTAGGAATTTCCCTCCATGAGAGTTTTCTTGCTTTGACTTCTTAATGATTAGCTTCTTGACTTCTTAGTAACTGACTAGTTGGCAAGAATTTCTCCCACATAGCAGGCTTTGCTGGCATCAAAATTTTAGTGGAAACCTAAAAAATAGCATTAGCAAGAATAAACAAATGTATATTTATAATTACCTTAGTAACATTCATTCAACCACTTGTAAATTCAACATAGGTAATCCACATGGTATGATAATTTCATCAAAGTCACATAGATAAAATTATACCCAAGGTCTATTGTTTTAAGGGAATAACATAGAAAATTCCAACAACCAAGTGTCAAATTCTATGATAGCAACAACAAATAGATAATAGACCTAATCAAAATTGAGTCATTAAATGAGCTCATCACTGAGGTTTTACCAAGGAAGCCCCCTATTCACCCAAAAACAAAATATAAAAATTCTCTCTTTGTATGTGCACATTTACAGGTGAAGGACTAAAGATTAATCAAAAGAATAATTTTGCAAAGTTTTCAAAGTTGTCAACATTGTCAAATCACAAAAAATCACCTACAAATTTTATTTCTATCTTTTCAATAGTCAAACCTAGAGAAATCAAAAGCTTACATCTAGGATATGAGGACTGTAAAATTAGATTTCAAACCTGTACAAAGACCCATTCACCCTAGGGTGAATCTATCCTTCAACAATGTTCAACTTTTGGTGCCAAGTACATATCATTCTGCCCTTCTCACACTAGTATATAAAAATCAATATATGACTGAAAAAACTACCAAAAATTTCTTATAAATGACTAAACTTGGTCACGTGACCATTAATAGTTTATTTCCATTCATATATAACGTGACCATATTGATGACTAAACCATTTTTAGTCATTTATTAGTTGTTTTGATTGATCAATTTGGTAGTGTATTTAGTCATTGATTTAGTCATTCATTGTTGTAATTTGGTCACTTATTTAGTCATTTTTTTCCACTAATATATTTAGTCATTTATTGCTATAATCTGGTCACTTATTTAGTCATTGATTGTTATTAACTGTTCACATATTTAGTCATGTTTATTCATTGTTCACTAGTTTTTGTCAATTGGTAGTATATTTAGTCAATTTAATTAGTAATTGATGTTAATTAGTAGTATAGTTAGTCATTCTAATTGACTAATATTTGAGGATTTAAGCATAAAACATGGAAATACACATCAATCATTGATTGCACACAATAAGACAACCATTGAGAAGGAAAAATCAATGAACTTTATTAATGAAAGAAAGGTGTTCTAATTAGAACTTAGAAATAGAGTATTACAATTGTTATTTTCAGTCACAAGACTAAAAATATGAGTTACAATATTGCATAGAAATGACTACAAGAAAGAAACTTCTTCAGAAAACTTTTGCAATGATAGAAATGCATGTTTGAAGCCCTTCAATGCAAGGACATGCCCCCTTCATCTCTTAAAACTTCTACAACATGGAAAATCTTCCTAGAGAAAGTTGTAACATGTAGAATCTAAGAAGGAGAGTATTGATTGTCCCATATATGAAGCTCTCTCCTTAAATGCAATCAACAATAACCCAACTAGAATCTTTCCTCCTTTATATGCAACATACCATTTGATATGAGCAACAAGGTGTTTCCTTTTCTACCATGAATGAATTTGTGCCTCAATAAAACCAACAAATTTATTATTAGTCTCAATTCAGAAAGAATAAAAGTGCATTATATATGATGCAGGAGCATCTAGTCGTGTAAGGGCAATCTTGCATCACCCAAAAAGATAAATCAATTGAAAAATTGTAGCCTTGTCAACAAATGCCTTAAATAGAGTGTTCAACATAGGCCTGAAATATGCATATTGAACCCTTGATTTCAGAACCTTGTTCAAAGTTTAAGAAAGGTGATATGCTCATATTATAGAATGAAGTTGACATTATAGAATGAAGGATATCAACACTAACCAGACTAGAACAACATTATCAATAGAAATTTCCTAGAAACCAAGCCTAATAATGCCATCAAAATTAATTAGACAACAAAAATGTCAACCCTAGTTCATGTGTTGTCTGAGTAAAGAACTACACCATGGAAGAATCCATTTATACATAAATTCCAAATTACGTTGATGAGAAAAGATCTTTGATATCCAACTAGGAAGCCTTAACATCCAAAAAATTACTAACCTAATGTTTCACAACAAGTTTCCCAACTGTGACATCATCTTTACTTAAGAAACTAGATATTGATCCACTGCCATATTGAATCTCACAGGATTCTCCTTCACAAACAAAAAATGATATATATTACCAACTTCCTTAATATCCCCATGTAAGCAGATTAAACTAAGTGAGGTTGAGGGTTTGAAGTAGAGTACCATCTTCTTGGTATGTGTTTAACTTTGATGACTTGTATCTTGAATGAAAATAGCAAGCTAGTTGCACTGTAAAATCATTGTGTTAATCATTGTTACAAAAATAACCAAAAAATAATCTTTAATTAAAATAATCCTTCTAGATATTTTAGTTAAT
>VDFB02053162.1:0-19500 GCA_007258455.2 Sequoia sempervirens | reverse complement strand
TGTGTGATCCCAAACATCAATCAAAAAGCATACACAGTTTATCTAGAAGCTTGCACAATTTCATGGCATTTTAAAGGCAGATATAAGGTAAATTTTGGGGCATCTCAAAGGTAAATTTTGGAAATATGATGTTTGATAGGTTTTGATATTTGTAGCTACAAGAATGCTTTCATTATCTCAAACAAATGGCACTCTGTTATCGTTTAGGAATTAAATGGGCCCCTCCAAGTTTATCCTCTCTTAAAATTATTATTCCATACATCTTGATTCTTAGATAATATGAAAATTCTAACCTCGTCCATACCCTTTCTTTTTGCTCCTTCCAATCTGAGTCATATTGGTATGATTCACCTTAACTATAATTTATTAGATTTGAGTGTTGGTTTTAAGTTCATTTCAAACATAATATTGAATTCTTGGATGGCATTTTCATCATGTTGTACTTGATTATTTGCAGTGAGTGAATTATTTTGGTGATAAGTGTCAAGATGAGCCTTTTCTTACAAGCATATCTTTGAAGGAGAACATGTGTTGACCAAAAATGAGCTATAACATCATATTCTGATATGATTCTTGTTTCACTATTAGTTGTTTGCTTTATTAGGTTGTTGATGTCTCTGTATTTTTTTGGGATTAAGATCTGGGGATCCATTATGGGACCCCAACCTAAAAACGATAACAAAAGAAATACAAAATAGAGAACAAAACCCTAAAAAAAGAGCTCCCAGTAGGAAAGAAAGAAATAAATTTTATTAATGTCTTGGACATCCAAAGGTAGGACAATGGGACTCAAGAGTACATCAGTTTACAATAAAATTTCTAGAGAGAGAAGTAGGTGAACAAGAACATCAACAAACAAAACCAACACAACCAAGAAGACACATACAAGGAACAAATTTAGGAGGTTCAATGATTACATTGATAGAAAACTATATGATATATGTTATATGTTGAGAGTATGCAAATTCTAGTTGCATGTGACTAAATTAAACAATTATTAATAAATGCTAAATAATGGAATGAAATAAACTTTGACAAATCTAGATTTTTTGAAATCAAGTGTTATTTGATTATGTAATGTTTGCATACAAATTTAACACATAAAGCAACACAATGAGAAAAGAATGTCTCCTTCGAGTTGTCAAATCTATTTATTTGGATTTTATGTGATAAGTGAGATTTTGGAGGCTTCTACCTGATATTTTGAGGCTTTTATCATTAAATGACAATTGGTTTAATGTCAAATCAATATTTATCTGGTTTTTATGTGATAAATGATATTTTGGAGGCTTTTATTATTAAATGACAACCAAACGATGGCTAAAACTTATTTTCCAATGACTCAACAATGATTTGAAGGCAGAAGAGACTAGTTTCAAGCTCAAATCTAACACTAGAGAATAAAAACCACTCATAATATTAAAAATCAATCTACAATATTTTTTTATATTTACTCAAATGTTAAAATAACAATGTGAGAAAACATCATCATATTCCAATATCAATTAAATAATGAATCTTCGCTCCTCATTTAATATAGCTCAGTAATGTTTTTTTTTTAATATTTTAAAATATTCAATAATAAAAACTACAAAGACTCAACCTGCATTCATTCTCAAACAACAGCCTAAACAGTGTTTGGCATAGCCAGAGCTACGTGTAACTTCCTTTATCTTTCACGTGGGCACTTCCATGTAAAGTCTCGCCTCCATATTCCACGCAGCTAAAGCATTCATCGCATGTAATTTCAAGCCCCTCCTACTAAATTCCTTTGATGATTTTGTTGAATGGATCAGAACTCCTCCTTCAAGTCTTGTAAGTGTCTGCCCACTTGAAACTTCCAGCAGGCCTTATTGGTGAGAACAAGCTCTTTACCGTTTGCAGGTCTTGACAAAATTTAGCAAGATTGTTAACTTCCAAAAACATCTTGAAGCTCCAAACACATAGCTTGAAAATCTTTGTACTTCGAATTCTCTGGCAGATTGCTAGACTTAATCCCCATTGGGTCTAGCGCATCAACCATATCTGGCAGCAGGCAATGCTTCCAACGAGTCTAGATTCATTCCCCATTGAGTCTTGCGCATCAACCATATCGCCTTCAGGGAGCAACAATAATTCTTCCAAAGAGTCTCAAATTTCCACCACACATGCTGCCTCTACTAATTTTTCCCTAAAATCTGCAAGTAGTGATGCCCAAGTGTGAAGAGAGTTGTTGTCTGCAATCCCCTCTGATCCCAGAATGTTGGCGACCACATTCAACATAGTTGGACTGGCATAGTTGAATATTTTCTTCAACCCATGGTTGGGTACTCTCTCTTTATGTAGAGGATCCCATGGAGAGCCCACCCACTTACCGGCATGATAAAAAGCCCCCAAACATAAGCTCCACCCTACATAAAATCAAAAGAAAAAATAGTTAACAAGAGAGACAAAAATGAAACTACAAAGACAAAGAAAACAAGTACCAAGAGTAGGAGACTGCATCAGTTCCAGCAGTGATAGGGAAACAAGCATTAGAGGAAGACATAGCAACAAAGACACCAGAAGAAGAGGTAAGAGACATCAATTGACGTTAGCAGCCCAGTGTATTTATGTACACTTTGGGTGGTGATTAAGGTCAGTGGCAATCAAATTTGAAGACATCCATCAATAAACCAATCAAATCGAATCTAAAGACATCATGCATTCGATTTGAAGATATCTACCAACTCAGAGGCGTGTGAAAATCTCCTTACAACCGCTACTTCAATCAACTCACAATAAATGAAAATAGGTATTTAGAGCTTTAGAATTGATAGCTTGACAATGTTTCGTTGCTTCTATTTATCGACAATGACCTGAAAATGGTTTACTAGCATGGCAACATGTTTTAAGGGTGTGAGACAGGTTTACAGACAGAGTCCACAATTAAAAGTCCATAATAAGAAGCCTATTAGACTAAATTATAATATAATATTAATATAAGTTAATGATATATATATATTAAAATATTATTTAAAATATTATTAATATATATACATATTAATATAATATTAATATTTAATATATTACTATGTATTTATAAATATTTTTAGATTATATATATATATATATATAATTTCATAATGTTACATTTTGTTTATATAAACAATACAATAAATATATGATTATTAGTTCCTGTCAAGGGAATTATAGGCAAGGCCTGTTTTTTAACTAGTTATTAATAATTTTGTTTCTAACAAATGAGAGTTCAATTTTTTTTCTATTTAACAAATATTTGTTTATTGTTAAAGTAAACATGCAAAATATATAACAAAACATATTTCACAAATGAATTTTTTTAAATATAATTACAAAGAAAGTTGAGTGATAAAAAAAACCATTTATGTAGTTCCATTATCATAGTGGTGATTATAGCGACAGATGGAAAGGGCAAATGAAAATGGCATCTCTTGTTGGATTGACGTGGTTGGCAAAACTAGAACCATTTATCAACTGCAATGATATTTCACCTTGGACAGTTTGACAATTAGATCAAAGAAACCAACAACTACAATATATGCGTGTAATGGTGAGAGGAAATGGTTTATTTGTGAGAGGTATTCGTGTCCACTCATATTTGTGGCAACCATTATGGTATTTTAAGAGGCTTACTACTCAAGACTTAGATGATTTATTCCAACTGAGCCAAATAAATTAAATAGCAGTTCATTCTTTTCTTCGAGTTTATTTTTTAAGAAATTATGTCTTAAATTTTGAATGGTTGTTGCAAGGAAGAAAGTCGAGTTGATACCTAGCTTTTTGTAAAGGAGTGTTTCTGGGTTGGAGAAATGTATTGATCTCAATTCAAATTTTAGTAAATTTAGCTACATTTCTTGATTTAAAGCAAGCTAAAATTTATTGTAAGCTCTGAGAAACTCCATACACTGCTAATTTTTTTATACAATATTAACCTAGAAAGATCCCATTTTGCCAATTTCTTTTCTTGAAAGAATCCAACCTTTATCAAGTTGGAAGTCGTTGGATCGTTTATGAATAGGTGCATTGAGGACCTGTGTTACCATAAATGTGACGAGAGAGCACCATTTCATGTCACAACGGTTGAAACACATTTTATGTCATCAACGACAACTTCTATGGAACTCAGATGTTTCCAAGCATTGTTGGTAAAAGAATTGCTATTTTTTGTGGGATTTTCCATACCTATTGAAGAATCAGCATCATTGACGTGAAAGAATGCATGGGCGGCAGAAGGGGGGTGATCCCACAATATTGGTTTACAATTTTTGACCAAACTGGACATTAAACTGATTTTTTCTAACTAAATCTTCACTTTCGAGCACCTATAGTGGCTAAACTGTGAGGAATTTGAAGATGATGCAAACTAGTGATTTGTGATATTTTTTCTATAGATTCTAAATATATTTTTTTCAAATTTTTTGGAATCAGATTGCACTTCTTTTTCCATCTCCTTCAAAAACTAGTTTTTATCAGTAAACGCCATTTTTAAGCAGTGATGCTCGCCATATACAACATAATTTTTTTTAGATATGAAAGATCAAATTCTATGTTTTTTGAATTTAGATTTTTAACTATGATATATAACCAGTTCATTTAGTTTCATAGCATTTTATTGAATATTTTTTCCTTAATCAAGTTTTGAAGTCAAACCAATTACAATTCAAACATAGGCAGACAATATACAACATAACTTTTTTTGTATCAATTTTTTTTTTTTACTAGATCAAGGACATATCTGCACATATTTTTCAAAATTTTATTTTGATAATCTACTATTTTTCAACATGTGTAGAACAGAGAGCTTGATTTTCGGTGAAAAACCTATGTTTAATCAAACTAAAAAACAATTACATAATAAAACCAAGACATATTAAAATTATATTCGATGGATAGCTCGTTTTGAGGACTACAATCACCCAGTTGGGTCTATGAAGTCTCCTCCATTTTCATTCTCAACTGAGCTTTGAAGGGAAAAATTTCTGAGAAATTTGGTGCGAGGAGGGGAAAGAAGAAGGGGAAAATAGGGTTCGACCATTTGGAGTGTTCTTGGAGGATCACTTGAACCCCCTCTTTTTCATTGTGTTCGTCATTAAAAAATGCAAAAAAATGAGCCCCCTTCATTTAATATGGTTCGCTCGAACCAGGGTCCATTCGAATACCCCAGTTCGTGCAAAACCCTAAAAAGCAAAAAAAAATCATAGAAGTGTTTTTGCAATTTTCCTTCCTCATTGGAATTATAAACTAGTTTTGTCGGTTTACCTATGGATTAAGGTCTACTTGACTTGAAGATCGATATGATTCAACATTTAAAAACAAAAAGCTTGTATAATATAACTTTAATTTTTTTAATGTCTTGTGCTTATCTCTTTATTGAATGTCATGCAACCCTTTCTCCCTCTAAATACTTGACTATGCTTTTGCTATAATGGTTTTCTAAATAATTAGAAACTTAATCACATATCTAAAACAATTATTTTATTAATTACTTTATTTTTTAATTATTTAAATATTTATATAAGGTGTTTCATTTTCTAGAATTTAGGTAGTCATATATTTTTAAAAAGACTTTTGTATAAAATTAGTATATGCCTTTATAAAATGATTTAGATATTATTAGCATTTCTATAAACTTATTTAATGACTAAATAAAATATATATTTAAAAATAGTTTTGTTATTTGCATGGAAGTCTATAAACTTATTTAATGACTAAATAAAATATATTTTTAAAAATAGTTTTGTTATTTGTATGGAAGTCTATAAACTTATTTAATGACTAAATTAATATATTTTTAAAAATAGTTTTGTTATTTGTATTGAAGCTTTTTAAATAGTTTTTTTAAACTATAAGTGTTTTTTTTAACTATAAGTAAATTTTTATATATATAATTGAAGTTATTTTAAATATAACTATTTATAGTTTTTTAATTTTGTTATAAAAAGATTGAAAGGGACATTAGAATTTATTAAACAACATTTGTAAAGAGAATTGATTGAAAGTTTTACAAGAAGACGAGAGTTAAGAATTCTCTTGCAAAAACAGGTATGTTCATTTCTTCCATCAATTAATTTATTAATCGTTATTTTTATTGTTATAAAAAAATTTGAGTACAAATTGATTTGTTATACAAATGCAATTTTTTATAGTAAATGTATTAGTTGTATATATATTTATTTTGAAAATGTACATACTTTGAAACAACATTTAAGAGAAAATGGATGGTGCTTCTTCAAATCCTTCTATGTTAGAATTACAAAGAAGTCAATCCAAAAACCCCATAGAGTATAACAAAGCAAAGAAGGAATTTGATAAGAGGTTGTGGAAGATTGTCACAATAACAAGAAATTATTCAACATTGAATTATGGTAGTTTTGGAAGTAGGCAATAGTCTTTCCCACATTGTCAAACAAATAAGGCTAGTTCAATTTCCTGAGTCCGGTATCATTTGTTGGGGTTTGGAAAGAAAGAACAAATAGTTGTTTGTGGTAGAATTCCAAAAGAAGAAAGAAGTGGTTTGATCAAAGAGTGTACTTTTGTAGAGTCTTAAAAACCTACTGAATCATTACCGGGACAATGAAAAGATTCTCAATCAAGGAGGCCACCCTTTTTAGGTTCTTCTTCTACCTCTATTTATGAATCTCAAAATTTGAAAATGTTTGATGCTACTGATAGATAGAATGTAGATGTTGCTATTGGGAGACTTTTCTTCGGCTATTGAATGCCATTCAACATAGCTAGGTCTCCTTTATGGAAAGAGGCTATAAGGTTGGTCAATAATGCACCTAAAGGATATGTTCCTCTGATTTTTGAAAAAAAATTCACACTGTTGTTTTAGATGATGAGATGAAACACATTGAGGAAATACCACAAGACATTAAAGATAGTTGGTCATATACAAGTCTCTCTATAGTTTCAGATGGTTGTATTGACATTGCACATCTAGGCCACTAGAATTAATATTCTTTTTTTTTCACCTAGAAGGGTACAATGTTTATCAAATCACATGATAATTCAAACCATGTGAAAGATGCACCATATTTTGAAAGTTATTTCCAAGAAGCAATTGAATAGGTAGGGAGAAATAATGTTGTGCAAATTATAACTGATAATGCTTCAAGTAGTGTCTTGATAGGAGGAAGGATTGAAGATGAATATCCAAACATTTTTTGGACACCATGTGTAGTTCATTGCATGAGCTTCTTAAATATTTTCACAACAAGCTTCTTTAGATTAGTGAGGTAGTTGCAAATGTAAAAAAGTAAATTTTATTATAAATCACTCTATGTCACATGCTAGATACAAGAAATATGCTTCGTTGTAGCTACTTAGATGTGCAGAGACAAGATTTGCTTCCAATTTCATCATGGTTGATCAAATTGTGAAGGTAAAACAATAATTAAGGAAAATGGTGGTGTCCAATGAATGGGAGAGATGGATAGATAGAACAATTATTAGTAGCCAAGCATGTGATGAAATTGTTGATCTCATTATTGGTAGTGGAACAATTTTATTCTAGCAACAAACTTGAGTGATCTTCTAACAAGTGATCAACGATAAGCCATGCATGGGAGATGTGTTTGAGAAGCTAGATTAGATGAGGGAGAGGCTAAAAGATATATTTCTTGTTGGGGCACCATCATTTGATCAAGAGATATGGGATATTGTTTGGGAATATAGTTTTCAAAGATGGAAGATGCTTCACCTGGTCCTCTTCATTCTATTGTATTCCAACTTAATCCAAAATGGTTTCACAAAAAGCCATGGTTAGATGATGCTCGGTTTCCATGGGATGGAAAGCCTATATGGATGGAGTTTATCCAAATAGAGAGGATCAAACTAAAATCAAGGAGGAAATGTCAAAATGTATCAATGGAGTAGATAATTTTTCCCATAGAGATGTTCCATTTGATCAATTGAATTTTGAACCCAAAGTATTCTGGGAGAATCATGAAACAAAAAAACCATTACTAAGAGACTACAATCCGTGTGTTATCTTAGGTAAAATTTTGCATATTTAATCACATAATAGTTGAATTACAAATTTATTTCAAAATGCTAATATTATTGACTTTTATTTTACATAAATAGGTCTCTAGTTCTTTTGCATGTGAAAGGAATTACAGTGAGTATGCCTTCATTCATTCTATGAAGCGTAATCAACTAGGTAGCAAAAAGGTAGAAGATCTTGTGTTTGTACATGCAAATCTTCATCTTTTATCTCTAGCTTCCATAGATTATAAATCAGGGCCTCATAGAATGTGGGACTATGGTGGCTCAATGGATGATGGAAGTGATGAATTGCAAATAGAGTACTCGAAGATAATACAAAAGAAAGTTTACTTGAAGCTAGAATGGAGAAAGGTCAAGCAAGCGGAAGCACTCCTTAAACATCAAACATATAGATTGGAGAATTTTACTAAAATTTGATGACATCTTTCAATATTATATAAATATTATTGCAAACAATTATGATAATTGTATTTATTTTTTGAATTGAAAAGTATTTTATATTATTTAAAAGTGATATAATATTCTTGGTTTATATTTTATTATGTTTTGTATGTGACAAAATTTAACTTCCATGCATTTTTATATATGTGGGACAAAAATTTATAATAAATCTGATTGCAAATATATATGTATATAAAATCTGTTTCTTATACGCAACCTTTGAATATCCTATTTCTCATCACGTTGCCATTGTCGTTGTCATTGTGGTTTTTGTTTCTCATTTCTGTAACATAGTTGAGGACATCCCACATGAGTTTAATCTAGGTCTTGCAGTATGTGACTCGAATACCACTCCGCCAAGCTCTGATGGAGACAATGGAGCTTTCCACTTTAGTTTGTATATGTGCTTATATATATTGTTCAAATTTTGTATTCCTTAGGTTAGGATGAGCCGAGGGAATCTTAGAGTACTTGATACTCAACTAGACACGTGAAATTAACAAGAAAACAGACTCAAAGCTTCAAAATTCCCTCGCTGATTTATAATTTTTACTTTTTTGTTCAATAGCACCCACAACAGAAAAAATAAGATTTGCAACATTGAAGAGACTCATTGGTGGTTTTGATTTTGATTTGAAGACCAAAGATATTCTTTAGCTCTTTGGACATGTCAAGATCAACTTACACTCATGCCTGACAGACTTTTTCATTTTATTTTATGCAGATTGCTCTAGTTTTTTACCACTTAGGTTTTAACTCCATGACCATTCTTGGGATTAAACCCAAGTTGACCAACCTTGCCAATCATGGATTGCAGGTTAAAGCATTGTTTCTAGTATGCTTCGATAGTTTTAGGGCATTTGGACTTCTGACCTCATTTTGGAAGATTCCATCCATTTCGATTTTTGTTTTAAATTCCGTGACCTTAATATTTTTTATTCAAGCTCTCTAATTGGGTACATGTTCTATAAAATATGCTGCATTTTCAAGTTTACTCTTAAAACTTAGTCCAATTCAAGAGAAAATTGAAAATACTCTCAAAGTATTGGAATCGTGTGGATTGCAGTATTAAGTCTTCTTTTCTGATTTTGAGATAAAATTTTGTAGAGTACTTCTACAGAGCAAAGCAAGAATAAAGTCATCGAAGATGCACAAAATATATCAAGTCTTGTTATCTGATTTTGAGATCAGTTTTTATAAAGGAGAACTTCAACAGAGCAGATCAAGAATGAAGTCATCCAAGATGCACTTCTGGAAATGTTGAATTCAGTTGATTTGATTGGGAACAGTAATCAGAATGCTAGGCTAAGCTTGGTTTTATATCTTACAGATGAATTCAAGAAATACTTTGCCAAGTTTGGCAAGATTGTAGAACATAAAAATATGCAGGATCGAAGTACTGGTCGTTCCAAGGGTTTTGGTTTTGTAACCTTTGAAAGCGAGCAAGTTGTAGAAGAGATCATGTCTCAGGGAAGAATGTTTGAACTAGGTGGAAAGCAGGTATTCATCTAAGTTTGTGTCATTAGTGGTTTTTTAATGTTGATGAGAAGTAGGATGTGGGCTTGGTACAGTTATCAGGTATTCATCTGAGTTTGTGTTATTAGTTTTGCTTGTATTTTCATGGGTAGGAGAAGGTGGATCTAATAGTAATCCTTGAACAGGTTGTTGCCTTTTGTGTTGTATGCATGTATAGATTACTCCCATTTCATCACCATAAGTACCCCAGTTTCTTAGGTAGATTTGACTTCAGTATTTGAAGTACTTCCACAACATCCTCAATCCATTCCATGATATAGGCTTGTAATTTTAATTTTTTTGTAGGTGGAGAATTATTACTTATATGTTGTTCCCAAGAGATCACCAGAAAATCAATGCTTAAATGATGTGTCAGAGGTGGGATCATGGAGGAGGACAACTCTAACGATAGCCATTTTCTTAGTCGTGTTAGTACTTCTTCCCTTGTGGGATGATCCTACAGAGGAGCTTGGTATAGGGCTTGTTACCATTTCATTGTAAAGATTTTACTGTACATACTATACATTGGTGAAGAAGTATTACTGGCTCTCAATTTTTTCTTTATTGTACTTTACGAATAGCTTAAGGCCTTCGAAGGAGTCATTATGAAAAGAACTAAGTAGGGTTATTTACACCTTGCGACAGCTAGAACCATACTTGCCTCAAGGTAGCTCTTGTAATGGAAATTAAAATAATTTTGCAAAATCAATGACACAGATCGTAATTTTGTCAATAATTGTACATGTCTCTGTACCACTATTCTGCTACATTTTTTTCCAATAAGAGCATGTAGTAATCAGATATATTGATAGTGTTCCATTGAGGATCACAGTTCAATGAACACGAATAAATTTTTAGCTTTCCTTACCTTGCAAAAATTGAATATAAATGCAAGTTTAATGGAAATTTAATTTACTATAGTAGAGAATATATTTTTCATAATTTTTTTTTTTTTAAAAAATTTTTTTTATATAGAAGAAATGGTTATCACCCCAATCTTATATTGATTAAAATGCAAGTACAAAATCGTTTTGTCAACATTTGACAGGAACTTCGCACGTGGTCTTGTTTCAAATGAAATTATTTCATTTTCAACTTAGATAAACATTGATTGTGTTGAAATTTGGAAATGACTAATCTATAAGCTTAAGTTTTTTTTTTTTTTTGGATGTAATGACAACAAAGTTATTTTGTTTCTACTCTTGTATCTATAGAAAAAAAACTCATTATTTATTCATGGTGGTTGTGGCATTTGTTTATTGTCTCCATACATTTTTCTACATGACATTACAAATACTACATAGCTTTATTATTTTTTATTTCAAATTATTATACCACTAATAAAATTTTGCAATTTTTACATGTAGTCAAATTGCTTTTCTACTAAAAAACAAAAAACAAAAACATACCAAATGCTTCTCAAATTACTTCTACTAACTAAATCTTAAAACTAAAGAAACAAACACAACATCAATAGGCCATATGTTCTAAAAAAAATCATTTATTTTTTAGTTATTATATTAATAATATTTTCTTTTATAATTTTATATATTATTAAATTTCAATAATAAATAAACTAGAATGAACTAGTTAAAAAATATCATTATAAATTAAAATAATGATAATTAAGAATTAGATTTATGATTAAGATTTATTAGTATAATTATGATTGTGTAGATTATGTAAATATTATAATTATATAATTTTTAAATAAATTAGGATTATGATTATAATTATTTACAATGTATTTAATTAATTAAAATTTTATTTTTTATTTAGAATTAAAGTAAGGTTAGAACATAATTCTAATTTTTTAATAATTATTTTGAAATTTAAAATAATTATAAATATTTTAATCACTTATTTTAAATGTTGCAATTCAATAATTTTTAAGGTTATTATAATTAAAATGAGAGTTATAATTATTTAATTAAATTGTATTTCTAATTCTAATTATAACTAATAATTATAATTCTAAAAGCATTATAATTATGATTAAGGTAAGAATTATGATTAGGGTTATAATTAGTATTAGAAATAGCGATTAAAGTAAATATTTATTTTAAGATGATGCTTAATCATTATAAAAAAAATTACCTTTTATTTTAGCTCTATAATTATGATCATATAAATTAAGTTATAATTAGAATTATATATATATTTTTAATTAAATTACCACCATAGTTAGAATTTATTAGATTATATTTAACTGATTTAAGATTTAACTATTTTAATTGCAATTAGAATAAAAATTAAATTAAATTTTTAATTATATAATTTTTTAATTTTTAGATTAGAACATATATAGAATATAATTCTAACTTATTAATTATAATTTTGAAGTTAAAAATAATTACAATATATAACTATAAATATTTTAACCAATTATATTATAACCTTGGTTCTAATTAATTATTTTTAGTTATTTCAAATTTTTAAATAAATAATTATAAAGCAAGGTTATCATAATTAAAATAATTTATTATAACCTTAATTTTATAATTATTAATTAAACTATAATTCTAACTTTTTTTTTTTAAGGCTGCTTGCCCTTGAGGAATCGGGTGCTTACGACCCCATATTTGTTAGCATTATTGGGTGGCTGGAGTGGGGCGCTCATTTTCCCGCAGAGTGGGGAGACTAGAACTTGTGACCAACCTCCTGCTCTGGCGGAAGATTTAGCCAACCAATGGGCCCCAACCCCAACTATAATTCTAACTTTGATTATTATTAATTATTATAATTATAAAAAAAAACATTATAATTATGGTTAGAGTTAGAATTAAGATTAAGGTAAGAATTATGGTTAAAACTATTCAATGATTAAAATAAAAATAAAATTAAAATATTATTAATAAAAATCACTAAATATGTTTAATGAATATAATGGTATCCTATTAATTCTATTGCTATTATTATTTAATTGCTATTGAGGCAAGTACTCCCAACTACATTACCCTTGTTAACAATATCATTATTCTCATAGATCTAAAAAATAAATTTTGACTATAAATTTGTAAATTAATTATCCCTTGCAAATACATCTATCATTAATAAGATAACATTATATATTATTAATAAAAATCACTAAATATGATTAACAAATATAATGTTATCCTATTAATTCTATTGCTATTGAGGCAGGTACTCCCCACTACATGACCCTTGTTAAGAATATCATTATTCTCATAGATCTAAAAAACAAATTTGACTATAAATTTATAAATTAATTGTCCCTTACAAATACAGTTGATATTGTTGATGGCACAAGATTCAAAACTATGTGTTTCAAATGTTTCAGGTCTAAGTATTAAAAATAAGAAATGGTTTTTTAATTGAAACAATGCAAATAATAATACAATAAACAAAAGAAACCCACAAACTACCAAGAGGGAGAGAAACATTACAACAAAATAGTTCCAAAAAAAGGAAGTGTTGGGTGGGCCCTTGTTTTAATTTTTAAATTGCAACTCCATAATATCTTCAACTGTACATTATACACCTATCCTTCCATAAGCTAAGCCAAGACGAAACCTGAGGAAAATGGTTTGCACAATCCTAGCATATCTATAGACATAATTGTGGAGAAAGAAACCATTACTACATGCGTTGAACTAGATGAATCAATGCCAAATGACCAATCACCTATAAAACTCGTGAAATACAACTTCTTGATGACATTGTTGACGTTATTTCAGAATACCAAAATAAAACTATTATTTTATTATTCTTATGACCTGAGTTCCATCTGAAGTTGAATTTTACAAATGGGCTCGACTAAATTAGGAAAATCAGGGATGGGAGATTGAATCCCTAAGAGGCCTTGGAAAAGGGTATGTGTCATGCATGTTTAAGTTAGCAGGAAATGCCCAAGCTATTTTTCAATATGATACTTGGGTAATTTATGGGTAAATTTGTTATCTGCAAGCCTAGACCTTCAATTTTCATCTTGAAGGTTCATCTCACTCACATTATCCCATGTGGATCAAGCTTCCATTCCTCAATTTGGTATTTAGACCATTTCTAAAGGATATTGTGGCTTAGTTGGGGAGAGTAATCTAGTGCAAACATAATTATGAATAAATTTCAAGCCTAAGAGTTCATCTTAGGGCTTGTGTGGAGATAGATCTAAATAAATCAAGCCTAAGAACATTAAACTTATCGGCCCAAGCTTCAAATTGGATCAATCATTAGTCTTTCTAAACAAGCCAAATGCATGTTTTTACTATAAAAAAGAAGGCTACTTGATTCATGAATGTACTATTAGGAGAAATAGGTCAACTCAACCTCTCTCCAATTCTACCCCATCTAGAAGAAACTTGTCCTCTTCTAGTCATGCTTATTTTCCTTCTAGCGATCACTCATCTTCCTCCCTATCACCTGCCACCAATAAGTCACCTGTTTCCTCTTCTACCCTTAACAAAAATTAAATAAAAATAAATACAAATATCATGTATACCACAACACAATGATTGTGTGGGGAAAACCCTTTTGGGAGAAAAAACCCACACTCCACAAGCCACCCAATATATTATTCAAAAATCAAAAAGATTACAATATACTTGTAAAGCAAGTTTCTCACAGGAGTATCACCAACCAGAGATCCAGAGGCAACACAACCACTATTAGACTCTCAGAATACATCAAAATACATAGTCATAATACAATGCCTTCATAAAATAGGGTTGCAAGGTTGAGACACATTTTCCCAACAAGGAAAGAGCCGCTTGTCTCCCCCCCTCTTTTGCCTTCCCCTTCCTCTCCTAATTCTCAAGGTTCCTCTTCTCCTCCCCACCATTCTTCTCCTCAATGAAGCTCATGTGTTTCCACTACCCTTCCTCTTTCTCTCACCATCAATCCAAATCTCCTTCTTCCACCTCTAAATACTATGATGCCAAGGATTCATAATTGACTCTTGATAATAGCTTCAATGTACTTCCCCAAGAAGATGACTCTTCTCACTCTAATCATAAATTACAAAATCCTTTCTTAGAATGTACGAGGGATTTCTCTCCTTCCTTGTAAGTATAAAGTGAAGGATATGGTTATGAAACAGAAGCTAGATGTCCTTTTCCTCCAAGAAGTTAAAATCAAGAGTATTAAGCTTGAGGCTTTGTTATGTGCAATGTTTGGAGAGATGCTAGTTTTTGTATACATCCCATCATGATGGCAGAGGAAATATTATTATTGCACTTGCTCCATGGGTTGCTAAATATATCATTAGTAAAAGTGAGGACCCTTCTCATAGTTTTTTTTTGGCTCTCACCTTTATTAATGGTCAATTCATTGGATTTTGTTCAATTTATAATCCCAATTTTGTTAAAGATCAAATTGAACTATGGAATTGGATGTCTAATAATCTCCCTAATGCTAATTGGATTTTAGGGGGAGATTTCAATATGGTTGAACATTCTCATGACCATAGCTAGTCCAAATAGTTTAATCTCAACTCTGAAGAATTTGATAGTTGGTTATTTTTCAGAAACTCCTTGGGAGTGACACATCCTATTCATGACAATTTTACTAGTCAATCAAAAAATTGGCTTACTTGGTCTAATTGTAGAATGGGAGAGGAAAAGAAGTTGAGTAGGTTAGACAAATTTTATATATCCCCTATCTTACCTCTAGTCCAAGATTCAGTGGGATTGTGTGTGAACAAGTGGATTTTTTTGCTACTCTTTTTGATTATTATCCCATAATTTACAACATAAGTTTGTCTCAAACTTTGAACATTGACCACTCCCTTCCCTCAAACTAAATGTTTCTCATTTAAAGAATCATGCTTGTTTAGTTTCTCTTGTTGGGATTTGGAATTCCTTTCCTAAATGAGATGAAGGGGAGTCTTGGATTGATTGGTGGTGTGTTTCCATTACTTAGTGCACTAAATTCTTAAATTCATTTGGAAAAAAAAATGGCTTGGAAACACAAACATAAGGGGAAATCCCTCTAAGGAAAACTTGTTCAGGCTAGAAAACTCCTTAATGACGATCCTAGCAATACTAGAATTCAAACTTCTATTGCTACTATAGAAGCTCAATTGCATAAAATTGATAATTACAAAGGACAAGGGGCTAGAGTCAAATCTATACTTCATTGGATAAAAGGAGATAAAAACACTAAATATTTTTTTAATTATCTTAACTACAAACATAAAAAAGGAAATAATCAACACGATAAGGATGAATTCAATTCTCTTCAGTCTAACCCTTATGATATATGCAATGTTTTTAAATGATTTTATGAAAACCATTTCAAAGATGATCAATGTTAGGATATCCAACAAAACCTTGAGGATATGGTTAAAACTTATATTCATAATAGAATAGACTCTAATTATAGTCAATATTTAAATAAAAAATTTTCATTGGAAGAGTTGGAAAAGTCTCTTTTATCTATGGCCCCTTACAAAATTCCATGCAATGATAGGATTTTACCAAGCTATGTGGCAACATGTTAAGGATGTTTTTTATTGTTTATACCTGAAGGCTATTAAAATGGATCATTGGGCCCTATTATTAATGGAATTATAATCAAACTTCTTCTTAAAGGGAAAAAGGAAGACTCCATTTCTAGTTGGCATCATATTACCTTGCTCAACACTTTGAATATAAAATTATAGAAAAAGCCTTGGCCATTAGGATCAAACTGGTGGTGCAAGGAATTGTTAGAGTTGAACAAACATGTTTTATTGCTGGAAGATTTATTCTTGATAATATTATGTTAGCATGGGAGACTTGTGAATGGGCTCAAAAAACTAGTCAAAATGATATTTTGATTAAACTAAATTTTGATAAAGCTTATGATTAAATTCGCTAGAGTTTTATTCTTAAAATGCTTGAATGGTAATTGAGTTTTGTCTCTAAACTTTGAGCTCATTTTCAAATGTTATTTCTAGATCTGCTAATGCTCATATTATTATTAATAATATGATAACAAACCCATTTCCTTTACAAAGATCTATTCAGAAAGGTTGTCCCTTATCCCCTTACCTCTATGTCCTTACGACTAATGCTTTGGGACATTTACTTCAAAGTACCAATAATATGAAACTGATCTCAAAAATATCTATATTCATGATAATGTTGTTGTAACTAACTCTCATTATGTTGATGACAACTTGTTAAATTTTTACAAAATTTTAAAAATAATATCTCTAACATGATGGACATACAAGATCTTTATTGTGTCATTTTAGGATCTAAACTTGCACATGATAAAAACAAAATTTTAGTGGTTCAAATTGGCCCTATTCCCTAATAGATTCCTGGAGAATGGAAACAAATTAAACATGAGGAAATTATGAGATATCTTGGTATACCAATTGGCATTGGGGTTTCTCTTTCAGATATGTGGAATTGGTACCTAAATAAAGTCAGGAATAAACTTTTTATTTAGGGAAATATTTTTTTCTCTTTGGCTTGTAAAATACAGGTTTCCAATAAAATATTTCTTTCTACACATGGTTATTATTCCTCATGTTGGATACCTTAAAAAAAGGGATATGATAATTTAATCAAAATCATTTATAAATTTATTTAGGCTAAATATTTATGGCAATAGAGGGTTTATTTCCATGTCATGGACCCATTGTATTAAACCCAAATTTAGAAGTGGTTTGGGGCTTATAGATCTAAGAACATAAAGTTTTTAATTGGATACCAAATGGTTTATTAGAGTTTTCCATGGGGATGAACCATGGAAGATTCTTTATATATGAAATCACATTAACTTTTCCTTTGTCAAGGGAAAATGGTAGCATGTTGGATGGTTTGATAAAATTCTTCATGCCATTTTTTTCAATAAAGGATTCTCCTCCCCTCTAGTCTATATGGAAGGCTTGGAAACACAATTTCTTTCTTTTAAAATCAAGAGATAACTCACTTCAACATGGTTTCAACTTCTCCACTTCATCTATTTGGTGGAATAAGCACATTCTTTATTAGGATCAACCCCTTGCTTTAAGCTTTCCAAAACAATCTTACTCTCTATTTAAAAAAAGGAGTCTACAATGTTGAAGATCTTTTGGATTTTCACACTATGAGCTGATTGTCATGGAATTTTGTTAAAGCTCAATTTAATCTAAGCAATAAATACAAAGTGTTTCTGATTTTTTTCGGCCTTTGGTTCTACTAGGTTTGTCCATGAAATTATGTACTCCTATCCATTGAAACTTCTATAAATATTGGTTGTGGATGTCATCATATCATTTTCTTTTCTTTCCTTTAAAAAAGGTCTACTTGCAATTGCTTCCAAATTTTCCCTTAAGGTCTCTATTGAATGCCAAATGGAATTGCAAGTTCAATGAAATTTTTTGGTCTAAATTTATTTGCCCAAACTTGGAAATCAAAGGCTAATTCAGATGCTCAATTAATTGCTTGGAAGATTTTGCATTGCAAACTACCCATTATGGCTAGGTTGAGATGTATGATGGTCCAACCAGTTAATTGTCCCTTTTGTCAAAGGAAAGAAAATATAAGCCATATCTTTTGGGGATTCCATTCTGTTAAAAAGCAGTGGAATGTTGTTTTTAATGATCTACTAGCTACCTTTGAACATAAATTAAATTGGAAAGAATATCTTCTTGGGGTTGGGTTACATGATAATATCATTGATGATGGAGTTAGGCATGCCATTTTGTTTCATATATGGAGAAACTAGTGTAAATTTGTCTTTAATAACCTAAATGATCACCAAGAAGTTACATTTCTAGGGCTTTACTTTGATATTTTTTATTCGCTGAGTTCATTTTTTTCTCAACTACAAGCTGAGGCTAAAAAGAATTTAAAGATTGATTTCCAAATTCAACAAATCAAATTCCAAGTTAAACAACTATTCAACAAAAGGAAGGTTGTCATAGCACAGGGCCTAAAGTCTTACTTTCAAGATTGATTTATGCTCTTTCTGGTCTTTCTTTGGCTTCAATTCTATGTTTGTAATCATTGTTAGTCCTTCCTATTCAACTTAAACATTTTTTAATTTCTTATAGATTTTTCACTCTCATGTTTCATAGTTTTTCTAGCAACTTTTTCTATAATTGTAGTTACAACTTTCTCTAGCTTTCTATTAATGATCCCTTGCTGGACTATCCCATAGCTACTAATTTTTCTCGCAGGTTTTTACTGTAATCTCTTTATAATCTATTTTAAATAAATACAAAATAAAATTATTAAATGTTTCCCAACAACAATTCATATGCGGACCCCATCCACTCGCATATGTGTTTTTAAGCCTAAGTATTAAAACATGAAAGTGGACTTAGACTCTAGAAGGGGATATTTTGTAAAATGAGTTGATGTGCTTTATAAACGCATAAGGTGGGTGTTATGGGTGTTATTTCTTATTCTAAAGCTAAAATATTTTTAATATTAGCGCTACTTTAGGGATACACTATGGAGTGGGACTTTTCTACACAATCTCCATAAGCTTTTTTGATAGATATTGATATGCTAAAATATTTTTAATATTAGCGCTACTTTAGGGATACACTATGGAGTGGGACTTTTCTACACAATCTCCATAAGCTTTTTTGATAGA
>VDFB02053161.1:0-63638 GCA_007258455.2 Sequoia sempervirens | reverse complement strand
TTCATGGTTCTTACTTGGGCGCCATCATGTTAGGAAGATAATGCATTTGGTTTGAGGTCTTTAGGCTGAGTATTGAGTGAGTTGTGAGCATTATAGTGGATTTTAGGGTTGCTGGTTATGCATATTAAGTTGCTGTTCTGTCATATCAGCTTGCGTAAAGTCTATCATTTGAGTTGGGTTTGGGTTGAAAGCCTTTGTGATCATTGAGGAGACATTATACTATATTGCAGCATGGTTGGACTTTCTTATTCTATGTATTTGGCAGGCAAATCTCTAATTATTGTAAGCTGAACAATAGTACTGTCAGCAATCTTACTTCTCTTTATTGCATTGTAATACTTAGCTTCTCCATCATATGGTAGCTCCAATTCCATCTCGGGTTGGGAAGCACATTCTTGACGTCGAGTTACTTCAGCATAATAGTTGGTAGGGATCCTCTGACCACATACTTGTCGTTCTCCGACGCATTCTTGGTTAGAGTTCTTTGTATCAGCATTGTATTAAGACCCTCTGACCATATGCTCTTCGTCATCCGGCGCATTCTTGGTTAGAGGTCTTTGTATCAGCATTGTATTAAGACCCTCTGACCATATGCTCGTTGTCATCCGGTGCATTCTTGGTTAGAGTTCCTTTATCAGCATTGCATTGAGATCCTCTGACCATATGTTCACACCTTGCCCAACTCGGGATCCTGGTGTACATTCTTGGTTAGAGTTGAATTCCGCATCGTTTGGTTTAAAAGCTAACCCTAACGATTGTGTATTGCTCTGCTCGTTGTAATTGAAAAATTGAAAAAATTGGTTCGGTATATTTCAGTGGTATCAGAGCCACGCATCCTGCCATCCTGTGAAACAAACCTTCTATGAGTGACAAAGAACAGAGATACTTAGCAAGGGAATAGAAGAAGGCTACCAGTCAGTTTCAGTGGCATCAGGCTCCGGAAGGTCAGACAGCTTCAGAGGTATTAAGAGCAAATTGGGAATCTTCTACGGGAGAAGAAATGGGGGATAATGAGAGGACATCGGGTGGTAACAGAGTGTTGGCGTAACAACGAACACCTCTGGAGTATAAGTTGGTATGGACAGCTATGCACACTACGCAATGAGTGCTTTTCAAATTAGGAGGGGAAGCTCCCTCGTTGTGCTTAACAAAAATGCTTGTAAAGGGAAAAGTAATCTAAACTATCTCCTGTCTTTTTGTCTCAGCTGTAGAGGTACAAGGCTTTCACGAAAACTCTATACGTTGCAGCTAAGTATTTTCTGGTTTCGCAGATCACTAACTACAACTAGGCTAATTGCTTAAATCTATCCAGTTTCCTCAAGAAAACAGAGCATGAGGAAATGGAGCAAGGTTGACTATCTGACGATAAACAAGTGTAGATTCTCAACTTGAAGGCAAGGTGGCACATCTATCAACTCAATCTAGACAAGTTTATTGGAAACAACATCACACGATAAACTAAGTACGGATTCTCAACTTGAAGGCAAGGTGGCACAACTTTCAGCTCAATCCGAATAAGTTTATTGTTCATAACAACACACGATAACCAAGTGCAGATTCTCTACTTGAAGGCAAGGTGGCACAACTATCATCTCAATCTGAACAAGTTTATTGAACACAAAACATATTTGATCTAACTAAGGAAAGAATTCACCATTATAATTGCATGAAACCCTATGTGGCATAACAATTCATTTTAACAGCAAAAACGGATGAACATATACAAAAAGAGCAATATTGAGGGCAAGGTAGGCACAGCATATATTTCTCTCTCGTGCAAAAGTTATGTAGAAATGAGCAAAAAATCTTATTTATAGACATCGAAAGGTGTAGGGAACCCTAAAATCACCTTGAGTCAACTATAGTCTTGCAATGCATGCAAGATTTATTGCTAAACCCTAATAAAGCAAATTATACAGTTAACTGGAAAACTACCATCAGTTAACCGAAACATCTAATCTAAAAATGGACAATTGTGAAAGCATGCATGTCCTTATTGAAAGCATGTTAACTGGAACACTACCATCAGTTAACGTAAACCCTAAATAAAACTCCAAGTGAATAAAGCCGATCTCAGAATAGATATGCATGAGGTGAGACAGCGAGTTAACTTGAAAAGATAACGCTAAGTTTAACTCCTGTGTGTAATGTCTATCCTGAGAGGTGGGAACTGAAGTCTACTGGCCGTGATCTCGAGCAACCAATCCCTCAACGATATTGTTAACTGCATCACCATCTGGAGCTTTGATACTCTGTCGAAGAATGCTATGCCTGTGTAGCATGTCTTCACCAGTCGTGATCTGAGACTGAAGTTCACCTCTGCTCCTTGTTGCTTCATCAAATAATGCTGACATGACTGTAAGCTGAGTAACCTTACAGCCAATGGTCTCCCCACCGGAAACAGTATGAATGAGTGCTCGAGCTCCTGATTGAACATCGGTAAGCTCAACGTAGGCACCACCCTCAATCTTATTGACACGGCGTTTTTATGGAAACTAGAGTCTCACAAATCGAGTGTACGAAGTAACGCGTTTCTACTAACCTCGACCAAAAGTCTCTTCTATCTTTACCTTGAAAACCAACTGTGTTTTCCAAGAGTAGATAGCCTCTTTGTCCTCTGCATCTATGACTGAATCATACGCCATACTCAGGTGAGCGATCATAATCTCATCTCAGGGTTTGTTAATTGCCATGTCTCGCTCTTCATCCTGAAGACGAAGACGGAGCTCTTGTGCATTGTACCGCAATTGATATAACTCTGTGAGCATAGCACGGCCTCTAGCAATGAACTCTTCCTCCCACTCATCCAAACGCTTGCCATATTCAACCAAATGATTAAGTTGACCTTGTTCTGCTGGAGGCTCAAGCATCGGCGGGAGTGTGACAATAACATCTGACCTGTGTACAAGGCTAGAAATATACTGACGAAGCTGTCTGATTTCAGCCTTGAGGGCTGCCTTATCTTCTCTGTCCTTCAGCATCCTATCCCTGGCACTGTCTGTAGCAACTTGTAAGAGATCAACCTGAGTCTGGCGTGTGCTACGACCAAGGTTGACTGTGATAACCTCTAAGTCTTGAGATTCCAACTCGTCTAATCTCTTCCCCTGTGGAGGTATAGCAGTCTCGACGACGATCTCCATGTCAGTATTCCTCTCCACGTGGACCATGTTCTTGACCCTCTTGTCTGGCGCATCCTGGTAAACCTGATCAAAATCTGAATGATTAAGGACATAGGATGGCTGCCTCCTCTTCCTTCCCAGCTGAGACTCAATCCAAGATTAATCTCGGCTAATGCTACTAGAAGGATCTGTACTAACGACAGGAGGTTGTGACGAGAGTGAATATGTAGAAGCACTGCTGCGAGATGGGGAATCTAAATCCAATTCAATATGAATTGGGGCTGGTGACTGCTCCGGAACTGGTGTAGGAACTTGAGGCTGAACCTCAGGCACTGGCGGACTCTGAACTGGCCTCTGAACTGGCTCTGTGATAGGTTGTTTGTCAGGCTCCATGTGTGTATTAAAAGCAAGCGCCTTGCCTTTTGAATTGTTGGGCGCTTGACCTTTCTTAGGAGGATTACTCCTCTTCTTCTGTTTTGGTTTCGACAAGGAAGGTAGTGAAGGATTTACCACTACTGGCGGCTCTGCTCTAGGAACACTTACCCTCCTGGTCTTCTTGCTATCAAGGTAAAGTATACTGTTTTGAATAACTCTACTTGACCTCTCCTTCACCGTTGCGTACTCCTTGGCATACCAATCAACTGCTGGCAGCGGTTGTGTGTCAACTTGCTCAAAACTGAATTTCCTCATCGTTCGATAAACTCTACATCTTCCGACAAGAAAACATAAATCAGTGGAGAGAGAAACGGCCATAGCTGCGTCTGCGAACCTCGAAGTCATCTGCGCATTTTGCCCAGTAATCTTCCATAGAAGGCTCATGATATGTACGTCCAGCAAGGCAAGTGATGTAATGACCTGAAAGATCATAAGCACGTGCTTCAACAAGATACTTGAGATGATATTTCTCGAGCTCCTGCCCTGCAACTTTGGCATCAATTGCCGCCTTGCACCAATACATTCCAAATTGAAAAGGAAAATTGATAGATGGTCTGTGCCTGCGGCGTAAAAGACGATGAACACCATGCATCTGTCTCAGGAACTCCTGAAAGATTGTCTTATCTGAAGGATAGCGTGGAAGCATAGCTGGATTTCCTGTAAATCCGTATACTCGGATGTAGGTGTATGTCGGGAACTGAATAAACCAATCTTCCCAACCATCCATCGCCCCAGCAACCACGAGATACCTAACATGCCAACTCCGGTCCAAGTTTCTCAACGATAAGTCGAAAGCCCTGCGAACACGCTGAAGTGACGCTCTCACTTCAGAACTTAAGTTCACCGCTATCATTTGATAGACTTCTCAATCGAATGCCCACGTGTTTAGTCCCCTGAACCGACCCTCTATTAAGCGATCAAGTACACGAGATACGAACACATGTGAAGCTCATGAGCAACCATGAAACCGGTGATCTGCTTGTGGATGACATCGCTGATGAAGGATGCCCAGTCATAATGCTCCTGCCTAGATATGATGCGACCAATAATGTAATACATCCAAGGCTGGAAAACATTAGCATGTGCTTGACCTGAGACACGATTCAGGAGTGATTAGAATCGCGTACTCATCCTTGTACTCACCACGACCCACATTATTTGGCAATCTGTTCTTCGCTTGTTTTAACCACCGCTCTGCCATTTTACTCTGGCACTTGTCCACATTAGCGTTGAATGCCTGCTCACACTGCTCCATAGAAATCACTAGACTGTTCGGGTGTTGAGGTATGCCAAAACTTCTTTCAACGTCCAAAGGTTTGAGACTACAAATAATTCGTCCATCTACTGACACTATCTCACGAGTAGTAGAATTGTAATGCTTAATACAAGCCATCACAAACTCAACACAATGAACGGAGATAGGTATGGAAGCTGCCTCCAATAACCCGGATTGCTCAATATTTTGAATAATCGAAGCTCTGATCTTAACCGGATCAAGAACTGCTTCTGGCAACACCTTATGAAGATCTGTCTCAACTGTCCCGAGGAAGTCGTGAGTAAGGACTGTCTTGGTCCTATATTCGAGCTGAGTGTACTGCATTCTGAAAAACTCGCCTGTTGACTGTGAACTTGACTATGTTCTAACAAGATTTCTGGAAAGCTAAAAATAGCCTGCTGAGGCTAAAAATAGCCTTTCGAAGAGTTATTTTCGGCGAAAAATCTGAGATATGGGTTTTGTCCAAAAAAAGATTCTAAGACAACCCAGAATGTCAGAAATGCGAAAATAAGATTTCTACTCGATCGTGCAAAGAATTTTCACTTGAGAAAATTAGAAACTCAAGAACGAATGTTCTGAAGTTCAAAATTCGTGAAAAATCAAACGCACGATTTTAACTCGAGGAAATTATATAGAAATGATCCAGATGTTGAGACTTGTCGAATTTGTCAATTTCAGGAACATGCAAATTGAAATCTGAGAGAAATCTGAGAACCAAGGAGGAAAAAGACGTTTTTTGTATGCTCTTCTTCAATGAAAATTGCCCTTGAATTCTTCAAATTGCTGAAAAAAGTGAACTTTTAACCTGCAAAAGAATGTGATTGGAGAAATCGCCTTTGAAAATAGATGAAGAATTTGCCTTTGATCTGGAAAATCGCCTTTGCTTGAGAAATTACGAATTTCTCTTGAAGATGTGCCTTTGTTCTTGATAAAATTCGATTTGCCTTGAAGAAATACGATTTTGCTCTTAAAATATAAACCTCTTATAAGAATTACGAATTTCTCTTTAGCTTGGTGAATAATACATGAAGGCGCCATGTTTAAATAAGAGAAAATTCGCATCAACTGGTGAACTACAAGATTTAAAAACCCTGACTAAAATAGAAATCCTCTGACTGGACATCCTTCAATTGAACTGCCACTGACTCGGAGTTCGAAATTAAATAATAATAAAATATTCATCATCATGCAATTTGAAATCTTAGCATAAAGAGGGCGCCAACTTTAGAAAATCGCCATTTAATGCTAAAAATGAAAGAATAAATATTAAATATTATTAACCTTCAGTTAACAAACTGAATGAAGCTTTAGGTTTCATCGCTAGACTTCACTGATTTTGAAAAGTCATCATTTGAGCTCATAGGCGACCATTTGCTCAAGATATTGCACTTTTTATTAACTTCCTATTTTATAGCTGACGACAAAGTTACGACTGGCCATCTTCGACACTGATTTCCGGGTGACCGGATGATGCTAAGACTAAACTGAGATATTCATTGCGAAGCTTGCTGAACAAGGAAGAAATGTTCGCTGGAAGTCATCACTGCAAAATCCATCATTTAACACCCCAAAAAATTAGGCGCCCTTGATTAAATTTATTTACAGGCACCAGACTTAAACCATTTCTTCAAACTGCCATCTAACACTTCAAACGGCTGCTGACGACGAACGGTGAACCCTGTTGACAGGCAACCAAGCTCATTGCATGACTAGAAGCATTCTGCATCCAACGGATATACGCACGGCATCTGAAAAGTGCATTAAGGGCCTGAAAAGTAAAAGCGCCCTTGAGCTACAGGTGCACCGACACCATTTTGACCAAAGTTAAACTCTCAACCAGATGCCCTACTTTGAACTCTGACATCTGGAGCTGAGATGACCCGATTAAGCACTACCTGTCTCGATGAGTAGCTAAGAGTATTGAGAAGAGATGTCTTCGGAGGTGACGAAACGAGAAAACTGCTTCTAAGACCTCAAAAATACAGGTGCGTATTTTATTTAAAATATACGCTCCATACTTAGCCATTTTCCGGATGCCTTCACTTTTCATTTTTTTACAAAGACCTCGCATGTACGAGCGTTTGCCAAATCCCGAAGGCTGATGGCTGGGCACGTTGGATAGCTGAAGGAATTGCGCTCAAGTCCCGTGAAGACTTCGATGATGAACAACCTCATCTGATAAGCCTAAAAACTGGGCGCCCCTGACCTATGGAAATAGAATGAATATTCTATGCCAGTCCGCCCGTGAAATTACGTGCTTGGTAGCAACGCTGTCACGACCACTCAGAATGTCGGATCGACAAGCAGGATGGTGCATCGCAAAGGCAGACTAAAGTAGCACAAATGCCAGAAAGACCTTATTAGCAAATTGGATCATCTCAAGGGTCATTTTGAAAAGCGCCCCTGAGCTATAGTTGCACTGGAAAAGCAATTAAGGAAGTTCTGTGATGTGAAGTCTCCCCATAAGCTCATCTTTTGACGTTGACTGCCAGAGCTCTGGAACTCGGATGACTGCGTTCAATAGCTCGTCGGATAAGCAGACTAGTCGTGAACAGATTGAATGCATCAATAGTTAGGAAAACCAAGATCCAACACCCATTTAAGAAGGGCGCCCTCAAGCTACAGGCGCGCCAAAGCTGAAAAAGAACAAGCTTCTGCAATCTGGAACTTTGGAATCTTCAACTTCTATCGCCAGTTGTCGGAGTTACGGGTTTCGGATAGCCTCACTGGATAGCTCATCGGATAGGCAGACTAATTCTGAAGAGATTGACTGTATGCTTGAGCATTTATCACAAAATTTAGGCCTTCAAAAGGAAGGGCGCCCCTGGGCTACAGGTGCGCTATCTTTCTTTTCTCTGAGAAATCTTCATAATTTAATCATTGAAATCATCATCTTGATCACTGAAATGACCATAAAAAAAATATAAGTGTCGCCGTGAAATGCTCCTCCATTATGAAATGTCTCATTCTGAGTCTCTGCTTTAGTTTCTGATCAATAGAACTGACTTTGACTGACAAAATATTGACAAAAACTCCATGCTTGATATTGCCCAAAAACTGTCTTTTACATTATTTAGCAAGGTTTAGACTATTTTATGCAAAATGCCTTGATGAAACAAAAATTTGGTTTGGGTACAACACAGAGATGATAGTGGGAAGGGAAGAGAAAGATCGTTAAGTCCGGGAAAGAGGTTCGAAAGGAAGATGGATGCCTTAATGGATATGATATCTCTCATGATGGGGAAAGTGGGTCAGAACCCAACTCCACATAACAATCCAGGACATAGGGGAGAACACAGTGCCACCAACCAACATAATGGACATGCTGCTCAGCCTGCTTCAAATAGCACATACATTTCTTCCAAGCCATTCAAACCCACCTTCTTGGTACCAGTAAACTCTCAACCTAATCCAGAAGAAAATGCTTCATTTGTTGAACAGTTGAGACTCGGCCGTGCTGAGTATGATTCTCTACCTGATGAAATTAAGATAGATATGTCTTACAAGGATTTTATGGATCATAAAAGAAAGAATAGAGGACAAGGAAGACATTATGAACAAAGGAGATCAACAGTACATGGGGATTTGCATCAAGCTATCAACAAGGTTACGCTTCCACATTTTGATGGGAGTGACAACAGTTCAGCCAGAGCTTGGATATAGAAGCTAGACAACTATCTAGCTCTTAGACCCATGGCGGAAGAGGAGGCGATTAAGTTCGCTACGCTACACCTAGATGGGGTGGCGCACGAGTGGTGGTACCATGGCCTAGTCACTTTGGGTCATCGGTCTATCACTACCTATGATGAGTTCACCAATAGGCTCATAGAGAGATTTGAGAAAAAAGATCCTGAAGTGCATTTCAGAGAATTGGCACAGCTTAGGCAATATGGCACAGTTGATGCCTACATAGCTGAGTTTCAGAGACTTTCAGTCATGGTCACAGGAATCACTGAGAGGCGTTTGGTGATCCTATTCAGTGAAGGATTGATGGAGCCACTCAAGGGTTGGATTAAAGCTTTTGATCCACCCTCCCTACAGGAGGCAATGAAGAAAGCAAGAAACATGGAGTGGGCTGCTCCTAAAGCAAAGTTTCAATCCAAGCCATCATTTCACAAAAGGGATAAAGGAAAAAGACCTCATCATAAGGAGTTCAAACAGCATAAACCTCATGTCACAAGATTGGATCCAGAGACACTTAACGAACTCAGAAGAAAGGGGTTATGTTTCCGGTGTAGAGAAAAATGGTCCCAAGATCATATTTGCCCAAAAGGAGTCAAATTTCATCAAATTGAATACTATTCAGCTGAAGAAAGTAATTCTGATTTTTCAGACCAGCAGTCTGATTTTGATGACAGCGAAGTGGAAAGAGCTCCAGAAGAGTCCGAAGATGAAAAGGGAAGTGGAGGTACTTTGGCTCAACTTTCGAGCTTTCAAAAGAATGAATCCTTCAAAGTTCGAGGGATGATTAAGGGGCAGCGAATAGTTGCTTTGATTGACACTGGAGCAACGCATAACTTCATTGATGAAGTTGTGGTGGCAAAGAAGGGGCTGCAAACAGAAGAGTTTGAAGGCTTCAAGGTTATGGTTGCTGATGGGTTTCACATCTCATGCACCAAGAAGATCTCAAACATGACTATGCAATTGGGAAACTATGAAGTCAAGGACGACTTCTATGTAGTCAACATTGGAGATACGGATGCCGTTCTAGGCATTCAATGGCTGCGTTCACTTGGAGAGATCTCTCTAAATCTGCAAACCATGGAGCTCAAGTTTCAATCCGATGGGAAGAAGGTAGTGCTAAGAGGAATGTCCAATGGTGGTCCTCGGATTGTGTCATTCAAGAGAATGGCAAGGCTGATTCGTCATGATCAAGTTGAGTGGGCTGCAGAATGTATGATTCTTCCTGCTAGTCCGGTTGAAACAAAGAGAGACTATCCTCTTGATATTCAAGCTTTACTCACAAAGAAGAGCAAGGTGTTTGCTGATTTACCTCCTGGACCACCTCCTGAACAGGGTTCGGAGCATGTCATAGAGCTCAAGCAAGGAGCTAAACCAGTGATTACAACTCCATATCGGTACCCTAATAAGCAGAAGGACGAGATTGAGAAAAATATTCAGGAACTCTTGGAGATGGGCTTCATTCGTCCAAGCAAGAGTCCCTTCGCTTCAGCAGTTGTTCTTGTGAAGAAGAAGGATGGTACCATCCGCATGTGTGTGGACTATCGTGCTTTGAATCAAAGCACCATCAAAAATCGATACCCCATTTTGAGGATAGATGAGCTCATTGATGAGCTACATGGAGCCAAGTTCTTTTCAAAGATCGATTTGAGATCGGGCTACTACCAGATTCGGATGAGAGGATCTGATGTTGAGAAGACAGCATTTAGATGCCACTATGGCCACTTCGAGTTTCTAGTCATGCCATTTGGGTTGACTAATGCTCCTGCTACCTTCCAGTCTTGTATGAACAGAGTCTTTCAGAAGCAGTTGAGGAAGTTTGTATTGATATTTTTTGATGACATTCTGATCTTTAGCAAGACATGGGAAGAACATCTCAAGCACTTGGAGGAAGTGCTTAGCATCCTAGAATCAGAGAGTTTGTTTGCCAAAGAATCCAAATGTGAATTTGGAATGAAGGAGCTACTTTACCTTGGTCATATAATCAATGCTGAAGGAGTTAAGGTTGATCCTGAAAAGATCAAAGCAATGGTTGATTGGCCACCTCCTGAGAATTTGACTCATTTGAAAGGATTCTTGGGTCTTTGTGGATTTTACAGAAGATTTGTGAAGGGCTACTCGCAGAATGCTGCTCCTCTTACTGATCTCACGAAAAAGGGGGCTTTTTGTTGGTAAAAAAAGGCCCAAACTACTTTTGATAAGTTTAAGAGGATCATGAGCTCTTGTCCGGTTTTAGCTATTCCAGACTTTTCCAAGCCATTCGAGCTACAGTGTGATGCATCCGGTGAAGGAGTTGGGGCTGTTTTGATGCAAGACAAACATCCCATTGTGTTTGAGAGCAGAAAATTAAGAGGTGTTGAAAGGACCTACTCCATCTACGACAAGGAAATGCTTGCCATTATGCATGCATTAGCTAAGTTCAGACAGTATTTGGTGGGGAGCAAGTTTGTGGTCAAGACTGATCACAATAGTCTCAAGCACTTCATGCATCATAAAGATTTGAACGAGAGGCAACAAAAGTGGGTGAGTAAGCTTCAAGCTTACGATTTTGACATTAAGTATGTCAAAGGTAAAAACAATATTGTGGCCGATGCTCTATCTAGGAGACCTCATTTTAGCTCATTATGTGAGCTTACTGCTGATTGGAAGAACATGTTGCTTGCTGATTATGCCAAAAATCAGTTTGCAACCAGCATCATTGAGGGTACTTTTCATGATGAAAGGTACAAGGTGGTTGAAGGGCTGATACACTACAAGGGTAGAATCTTTTTGGTGGCCGATTCTAAGCTCAAAAAGAAGATTTTGTTGACATTTCATGACATTCCACTTGCTGGTCATCAAGGGTTCTTCAAGACATATAGGCAGATTCGGGAAAGATTCTCTTGGAAAGGGCTGAAAGGGGAAGTTCAACGCTACATTCAGGAGTGTCCCACTTGTCAAATGAACAAGAATGATCATACTCTACCTGCTGGTCTGCTGCAACCTCTCCCTATTCCCAATCAAAAATGGGAAAGCATATTGATGGACTTCATCACGGGGTTGCCCAAGGTCCAAGGGAAAGACTGTATCTATGTTGTAGTGGACAGACTAACAAAATTTGCTCACTTCTTCGCCATTACCAGCTCTTTTTCAACAGCCCAAGTTGCAGATCTGTTTTTTCATGAGGTGTTTAGGTTACATGGGTTGCCAAAGAACATTGTGAGTGATAGGGACAGCAAGTTCCTAAGCACTTTTTGGCAAGAGGTCTTTAGAATGAGTGGTATAGTGCTTACTCCAAACACTAGTTATCACCCCCAAACCGATGGACAAACTGAGATAGTGAACAAGTGGTTGGAAGGCTATTTGAGAAACTATGTTTCGGAGCAGCAAAGAGCATGGGTGAAATGGCTTCACATAGGCGAGTATTGTTATAATTCTTCTTTTCACATGTCAATAAGGATGTCACCTTTCTTGGCTCTTTACGGTTATGAGGCTCCTAGCTTTGCTGATTTGGTGTTTGGTGATAGCAAAGCCCCTCAAGCCAAGGATTTGTTGCAGCAGAGTCAAGATACCTTGAAATCATTGAAGAACAATTTTTCAGATTGCACAGAATCAGCAGAAGATGTACGCTGATCAGTGGCATGTTGAGCGCTCTTTTGAGGTTGGAGATATGGTTTATCTTCAACTACAGCCTTACAGACAGTCTACTCTCAAGAAGAGTGGAGCTGAGAAGCTCAAACCTTGTTTCTATGGGCCATTCAAGGTTATCAGAAAGGTGGGAGCAGTAGCTTATGAGTTGGAGCTACCTTCGAATAGCAGAGTACACAATGTCTTCCACGTGTCTCACCTCAAGAAGGCACTTGGACACAATGTTGTTGCTTCATCACAGTTGCCAACTTTGGATGAAGGACAGTTAGTTTTGATTCCAGAAGAGATTCTGGATTCCAGAGAGTGTTCTTTGAGAAAAAGAACAATCAGAGAATACTTGGTGAAGTGGAAGAACTTGCCTATGGAGGATGTGACTTGGGAGAATGATGAGATTCTGCAGCATCTAGGCTTGCGATTGCTTGAGGACAAGCAATCTTGGGGAGGGCGGACTGTAATGTCCCCTTCTCGAGCATGATCTTTTCAGTTGACCGTTGGCCTATTCTGGAGACCCGTAGGCTACTTGGAAGGTGAAATTAGGGTTTTGTGTTTTAGAGGTTGCTATTGCTCCTGAATTGATGATTGAATGGCGGATTCTTTCTAGGTTTTAAAAGAGCTTCGCAGTGGTGTGTTTTTCTTGGCATTCCGAGCACCTTCAGGAATTTACTATTTTTAGTAAATTCTATTTCTGGCAGTGGTCCTGTCGTTCTCGGCACAGTTGGCTTTCCTCTTCAGTCAACTCAATTGGTTTGTTCAATTTTGGCCTTGGGATGCATTTTTGGAGAGATAAGTTGATTTCATTTAAACAATGTTATATTTTAATGTTATAATACCCCTTGGCCTAGTCTCATAACTTAATGTTGTGTTAAAAAGGCGGTCTTTAAGGGGTGGCGCCTCATTGAGGTAATTTTATAATTACTAAGGTCAAAATTGAAGCTTTAAGTTGGACGCCTATCTTGAAGAGATGAATTTCATTAAAAGTCAAAAATGAAGTCTTGAAGAAAACTGAGGCCATTTCTTGGAGGGAAAAGAATTAGGGTTTCTAGAGGCTTCTGGAGGGGTCTTCACAAATTATAAAAAGAAGTCTTGGGTCTTCATTTGGGCATCCGATATCTTGAGTAATGTTATGCTGCCGAAATGGTGTTGGACTGCTTCGAGGAATGAATGCCTCCTAGCCTTGGCTCGACTTTGTGCTTGAGAGATAGCACCTAGTGGAGAGGTTTGCTTATTGAGTGGATTCTGTAGTGAGTTTTGCATTGTAGCCATTGAGTTTGCATTGTAGTTGTTGTTTAAATAGTTGTAATTTCAGTTATTTGCAAATTAATCTAAAATCTGGAGTTGTTGGAGTGTGTTGCAGATTGAAGTTTTGACTCATAACTCCTTGTGTGATTTTATTCTGGTTCTAGGTAATTTACCAATGCATTTACTAGTTAAGGGCACCCCTCTCTGAGAAGTTTGGGATTTTTTTATGAAGTCATTTATTTTATAGAGCAAAATCGCCCTTCCCTTGCAGCTGTACCATTTTGTACTTGCATTGGGATTCGTGCAAAAATAAACACTGCAGATTGGAGTCATTTCATGGTTCTTACTTGGGCACCATCATGTTAGGAAGATAATGCATTTGGTTTGAGGTCTTTAGGCTGAGTATCGAGTGAGTTGTGAGCATTATAGTGGATTCTAGGGTTGCTGGTTATGTATATTAAGTTGCTGTTTTGTCATATCAGCTTCGTAAAGTCTATCATTTGAGTTGGGTTTGGGTTGAAAGCCTTTGTGATCATTGAGGAGACATTATACTATATTGCAGCATGGTTGGACTTTCTTATTCTATGTATTTGGCAGGCAAATCTCTAATTATTGTAAGCTGAACAGTAGTACTGTCAACAATCTTACTTCTTCTCTTTATTGCATTGTAATACTTAGCATCTCCGTCATATGGTAGCTCCAATTCCATCTCGGGTTGGGAAGCACATTTTTGACGTCGAGTTACTTCAGCATAATAGTTGGTAGGGATCCTCTGACCACATGCTCGTTGTTCTCCGACGCATTCTTGGTTAGAGTTCTTTGTATCAGCATTGTATTAAGACCCTCTGACCATATGCTCATTGTCATCCGGCGCATTCTTGGTTAGAGTTCTTTGTATCAGCATTGTATTAAGACCCTCTGACCATATGCTCGTCGTCATCCGGCGCATTCTTGGTTAGAGTTCCTTTATCAGCATTGCATTGAGATCCTCTGACCATATGTTCACACCTTGCCCAACTCGGGATTCTGGTGTACATTCTTGGTTAGAGTTGAATTCCGCATCGTTTGGTTTAATAGCTAACCCTAACGATCGTGTATTGCTCTACTCGTTGTAATTGAAAAATTGAAAAAATTGGTTTGGTATATTTCAATCTTTCTTACAATAGTTGCTTCTTTGATTGTTTTACCAAGTCCCACCATGGTATTAACAATTTCATCGACTTGAAGAAAATATTCGGCTATACTCTTCTCTCATTTTGAGGCTTTCAAATCTTGCCTTGTGAGTTTGAAGCTTAGCCTTTACTTTATCATCCCCTTCATATATGCCTTTTAGTTTATCCCATATTTCATTTACAGTTTTGCAATGCATCACCTTTATGAATTCAGTTTCTAATAATCCACACAATATGGCATTCATAGCTTTTGAATTGTTGTCACTTTCTCTTTTAGCATCTCTGTTCGTAAACCGAGTTGTAGGTATAGTATATCCATCTTCCACAAATTGCCAAATGTCATATCTCAAAGCACTAAGATATGTCTTCATTCTTAAGCTCCAAAAAAGCATAATTAGTTCCGTAAAACAATGGTGCTCTGGTTGATGAGAATTCGTAAAATTCTTGTCTGGCCATTAGTGCTCTTCTCAAATCTACCTTCTAGCGGTTAGGCTATATTCGAAGGAACCTGCTTTGATACCAATTGTTGAGCACATGGTGATATTGAGAGAGCGGGCGCGTGGGGGGAGGGGGGTGAATCAGTATCTAACAATCCTTTACTTTTCAAATTTAAATAATTACATCAGGTACACATATGCAAGATTTAGCAATTAAGTACACAATGAGACACGTTTTACGTGGAAACCCTTTTGAGAGAAAACCGCGACACAATTTTGCTTATATATATAAATTGCTTCTTTTTCTTGTAGGCTCTAACCTACTAGAGACTCCAATCTCTACTTGACAAAAATATAGGCTCAACCCTTTGGAGGCTTCAACCTCCCAACACAAATTTCAACCTTTCCACACAAACTGATCTCCAACCCAACAAGAGGCTACATCCTCTTATTTGATAGGCTCCAACCTATTAGTTCTTCAAATGCTGATATGATATTCTTCTTCATGCAAAATGAACTCTTGCAGGAACACACATGCCGGGGAATGGCAACTATATACACACACACACAGCACACAGCCCAAGACAACGAGGCTGATGTTTTAATGCACATCCAACATAAAAAGAAAAAGAAAAGAAAAGTGTATACAAATGGGAAAGAAATCAAAACATAACGAAAGGGACCCAAAACAAAAATACAACAGACACAAAAAAGACCACAAAGATGACCAAGAACACCAATAGGATAGAAAGCTAGATGGAAGAGAACAAAAGAGGGCAACTTTTTTTCTTCCACAGCAGCTCTCTTCTGTCCATCTTGACCCTGGTATTAGTTGCACATATCAAGATGGATTGTAGAAGTAAACAGTTTCAAGTAACTGCATTTTTCTATTTCTCCATTTTGTTCTTACCTTTATTCCATGCCTGATCATTTTTGTGTTTATCTAGGTTACCTGATTTTTTTTTTCCCATCAGCATTAAACATGAAAGCAACAAAACAATAAAATATGAAATGAGAGCAAGCAAAAGAATCTACACCCTCTACAACAATACTTACAATCTTCTGCATACTCTTCAAGTTTACATAGATTCCTAATTCATATTTATTAGCTCAGACCTTTCACCACTCCGAGAGTCCTCTTATATTCCTAGTATGCTACATACTTTTGATATTTTGCATAGCGACCAGACAGATTACTAAGCATCTCCTGCCTGTACTTAACATGTGATGATTTGATCCTTTAAATAAATGTAAAATGCTCTCATTAGACGATGAAGATTCTTAATTTTCAAAGGGTAGAAGATATATTTATTTATGATGGTGAATTTGATGAACAGGAACTTGTCAGACAGCTTTGAGAACTGGAAGCTAGTTCATGTTAGAAGAGAAATATTTAGTATCTGAGGAACAAGAAAAATAAGTGATGGATTTAAGAAGAGGATTATGTTATTGGAGAATAAGCTCCAACTAATGAAATGAATTGGAGTGGTTATGAATAAGAGTGGCCTAATATATCTTGCGATAAAAAAAAAAAAGTTTATGCCCTTTTGCCTGGTAAGGAAAGCAAACCTTTCTAAAACATTTTTAACATGTTCACTGCTAACCACCTTGTTTGTCTTTTGAGCTATGAACAACATCAAGTAGAGAAGTGCACCTTTACTAATTTTCTGTTGTCAGTAGGATGTTGCTTAGAGATGACTGACCTTTCTTTCCTTCCTCCATAATCTTTATTAATCAATTAGTTGCTTTGTCATCTAAAGAACAATAATACTGTTTTTATCACTGTACTAGGCTCGTCTTTATGAATATGTTTGACGAGAAAACCAACTGCTGGTTTGGTTAGGGTAAGTGAATGTCTGATCACACATAAGACTCTAGGATCTCGGTTAAGACACTAAAATTTCTATTATGTTTGAAGACCAATTATTAAACTAATTTGGGCAATACAGGAAGACTGCATTATATGAGGTTTACTGTTGTGATGATGTGCAAGAGGTCCTTTAAGGAACAACACTTTGCAGGTCAGCAGCACTTTTAATAGTAACAATAAAACTTCTACTTAAAAAAAGCTTGAGTTTTTCAAGTCTCTTTGACATAGCATCAATAATGACATGGAGCATGATGGTTCAGAATTAATACAATTAAAATCCTAGAGAAGTTTGATTAAAAGAATATTGAGGTTCTAGACATTTAATCATTTGATCATTGGATGAACTTCAAATTTGTGGACATTACTTAGGATGCTTTCTAGTCATTTCTTGATGAAGATGGAATAGCTTTATGCATAGAATGAACAATACACTTTGTAGAATCTGCCACAAGAGTTTAGTGAACCTTAAGAATGCAACCAAGTTATTTTGATGGGCAATAATTTGTATTAAGGGCTATGTCTATGACAAAATGTGCTAATAGTCTAATGGTAAATAAATGCTTTCATAGATCATGATAGCAAGCTAGTGATTTGTATTAAGGGCTATGTCTAGAACAAAAAGTACTAATAATACAAAAATCTTTCATAGATTAAGATAACTACCAATTCTACCTAAATTCGCCTCAGTAACAATTATCTCTTTCCTTAAGATAGCTTATTTTCTAACTCTCGAATATTGTGAAAGTTGGAATTTGTGATCCCTTATGACCTAAAGTTTAGAAACTATCCTTTGTTCAATACATGAATCAATCAGTTTATTCTTTTAAATTTATATTTCTCTTGTGTGACCTAGTATCTTTATTTCTTGCAGTAATGGTGACTAATATTCATTTTCAGTATTTGGGTATTTAGCAATGGTATAAGGTGAAATAATTTCTTGAATACTCTAGGTAACATTGTAGATGTTGTAATTTTTAAAATGGGAAGAGGTCTTTGGGATTGGAAACTTTTTACATCATGTAGATTATCTCTTTTTATCCCATCTCTTATCCATTGGAAGAAATTTATCTTACCATGTTATGGTTTCAGTTCTTATTCATGCCACATGGTATCATTTTTATTGTCGATACCTACAAAAAGTAATTCTGGTATTTGTGTTGTTTTTTTCAGGTCACCATTTCTTGAAGGTTCTTGGCGGTTTCAGTGGTTTGGAGCGGATAGTCCTGGGTTATTGGCTGCAAAGTTTTTGCTTGAGTACGTGCTCTAAACTATTGAAAATGTTTACTAAATGTGTTGTGACTAGAATATGATTTCTCTGTATATTCTTATGTTGATTTTGGAATCTGGATACAGTTGTGCAAATCTCTTATATGCCATTGCAATATACTGAGCCTGAGAGATTGATAAATATTAATCTTATTTGTTTCGTAAATACTATAGAAATGCTTGGAGATGTCATCTTTATGTTGCCATCAGTGATTGCAAAACTATCAGTTTTTATTGTTAAAGTAAGCCAACTTCCAATGGTTCAAGAGTAAGCCTACAATAGAGAACACAAGATATTGCCACGACTGTACATGTTTTACACTCATTTATATTACATATGTATAGATTACAAAGGATATACAAGGAAGTTTCTAACTCCTAAGAGAATAGAATTATGCGACATTTGAGAATGAGCAATAATCCTATGTGACTGTATACAATATTTAAAAAAGTATGCTTAGCCCATGTGACTATATTTAGTAAAACACACTAGCCCATGTGGACTTCATCGCTTCCTCCTTACTAAGAGAAAATTGTACCCAATTTCAACCGACAGTGAGAACCAATTCATAGCTTCCATGATTTGCCAAGAGGAAATCAAAATTAGCAGAGTATGGAGTACATGCAAATGGCAAATGGTGAAGATGGAGTTCCCAAACAGATAGATTCCAAATGTTTACTTAGAGAAATTGGAACATCCGAGAATAAAATATTCTACAGACTGAAATATTTTGTCAACAACCAAAGGATCCTCATATGAATATTTAAGCTCCAAAAATTGATGATTTGCATGGCAAACAATCTTCATATTGAAGAGTTTGTATTATATTGGCACAGGATTTAGATCAAGGACATATAACTTAATCATTTTTATCAGTAAATGCGAAGTCGGTGTCAATGCTTAAGAGCATAACCTATGGGAAACAATGAAATAGGAGAAGATGCCGATAATGAATTTGTTAAAAGTCCAACTTGGATTTGTGAGGAAGCTTGCTTAGAACCAAGACTCATTGTCCTTCAAGGGGCTGAATAACATGGAAATCATCATTGATTTACAAATTTCTAATTAAATTGAGGTACAAGAGTGAATTTCAGTTGGAGAGATAGATTTGGTCACAAGTGGAGCACACTATGGGATAGTTTAATCTTTGAAACAATAGCTTCACCGTGAATCATATGACTAACCATCTAAACAGTGTGTGATTCCTTGTGATTAGGATGGTGAGTATCTTGTAGAGATGGTAGTGTAGAATGATCATCAATTTCCTTGACAAGAGTAGGATGTGAACATGATTAATTTGGTTGTGTAGATGGTTGGAATTGTATATATAAACTAGAAAGGATATAAGAGGAAGCTTTTGTAATGTCTCCAATTGGATAACCTTAGGAAATAAGTGATTTCTCAAACATGTGCAAGCTAAAACAATAATCAAATGCTAAATGTAGATGCCAAACCTTAGCTGACCAGCACTAATACAATACTCCAAAACCCTTATAAATCAAATATGCAGCTTCAAACAACAAAATAAAATGAAAACCAAGTGCTGATAACATCTTCAAGTGGTTGGAAATCATGAATCAAACCCTCATACACTGATATAAATCCTCAAATACATCACAACAGTATATCTAGCATGTAGATGACCAATTTCAACCAATGTGTTCTCTGATTTATGTACGCAGAATAAGTATGAAACCCTAAAACAACAATTGTCAAAAATACTTGCTTATTTTTGAATGAACAACAATGTGAAAACCCTAGGACAATAGTTACACTAAGATTTGAATTGGAAACAGCAATAGTCCACTTAGAAATATCAATTAGAAACACAATATGAAACTCCAAATCTGATTCTTGCATTTATGGCAATTGGGAACTTGAATATAATTGCTGATATACTGAAATTTCACCAAATTTCTGTGAAATGAACAACTGAAACTCACTCATAAACTTCAAATTATGCAGATCTGATGGAAAGGCTAATCCTTTGACTGAAAAGGACCAAAATGTTGATGGTACGAGAGTTGGTACAGCAGCAAGGCCTTAGATGAATTCTGATATTTGTGAACAGAAGCAGAAAATACTTAGTTTCTCCAATTTGTTGCTCCAAAAATCACAAAATGGCAACAATAAATATTGTCAAACAGCAACAAAACATGCCTATGAATTCTAAAAACTCTACTCAAAATGGTACTCAGCAATAATGATGAAAATCAGCATTAACAATTATTTGCTTGCAAGTATAATTCAATCCAATCCTCCACAAGTTAAAATCTTCACTAATTTATCATAGCAACATTGTAACAACACTATTGCAAGCTGTAAATAACTTCAATTCTTTGAGCATAAATGTGATCCTTGGGTGGACTCACCTCTTATGAACAAGATGGTTTTTGTCCTCAACTCCTACTTTGGAAATCAAGAGGGTTTCATCCTCCAAGATCTCTAAAATACAAAGGGTTTTCGTCCTTGAATGGAAAGATGAGCACAAAGCTCAATCTTCAGAAAATATTCAAAAATGCAAATAATAAGTGATGATTTGATGTAAGCCTTGAATTCTCTTTTATAGGTGCTTTATTTTGGGCCTTCTATTTTATTTTATTTTTATTTATTTTGTTTTTTCCCTCCAAATTAAAATTACATCCAAAGGCCTCTTTTTGAATTACATTTTGAATAAAGTGTAAAAAACAATTTTAAAAATATTATAGATCCAAAAATAATATTTTAAATTGTCCTTTTGAAAATAAAGTGATTGGTCCCACTTAAATTTTTATTTATTTCCCTTGCTCTATCCTTAGGCTACAAGAAATGAGAATAGGCTAGAGGTCTTCTCCATGGATCTAATCCTGAAAAGGGCACATGATGGTCCGCCCTTCCCAGATTGTTTGTCCTCAAGCAATCACAAACACAAATGCTCAAGTATCAATGGGCCAATGCTATGAATCATGTTGTAGTGTCCATAGAGTTTGGATCTTGTTCTTGTTGGGTGCTCAAGTATCATTGTGCCAACATTATGAATCATGCTATAATAGCGTTTGGATCTCGTGCCTGTCAAGTGAAACAACTTCTACCAACAAGTACTATAATATCTCCTAACTCCATTACCCACAACATTTTTATGCAACCACTACAACTTAATCACTTCTTTGAAAAATAATTTGATCACTTGAGGAGAAATAAAAAAGTAGTCTGTATGACCATAGTTGGCAGACTGAAACTCATTAAAATCTCAGTAGACCCAAAATTTGCGACATGGCAAAAAAATTCTTAAACAATTGCTTAAATTTCTTTAAAAAACACATTTTTTTTGCAAAAATCAATGACAAAATGTATCCAATGAGTCCATAAATGAGTACAAAAGTGTACTCTATTAAATTTGATTCATTTGAATACAAATTCAGTGCAAAATCACATCATCTTGTAGAATCCTGATACAATAGTTAGGTAAATGCTTTATGAATTTATGATGATCGCCTCTAAAAATTATCATCATATTTCATAAATTGCATATTACAACATTTTATATCTTTCTTTTCCCTAGTCTAGTGAAAACTTGGGGAGAGGTTCTAATCCTTGCACTTCGTTGCAACACCTTGGCATTGTAGGCTATGTTTGTGGCTTAGTAACTAGTGGGGGTCTGAGAGCGAAGACTCAAATGGGATTGAGGGGGTTGTCCCCCTCATGGGGGTTTGTAGGAAGCACCCCTCGTGGGGGTTTGGGGGCAATGTCCCTAGCGGGGTTGAGGGGCAGCACCCCTCGTGGGGTTGGGGGGAAACACCCTTGTAGAAACCGCAAAGCCCAAAGAATCCCTTCAATTATGTAAGATTTGTAGGTGGAGGCCAATCAAGAATAGCCTTGATCTTTTCAGGATCAATGCTAACTCCAAGATATAGAAACTCTGACAGGCCAAACTCACACTTGGACTCCTTGGTAAACAATGACTTACTCTCCAAGATGCTCAAAACCTCATCCAAATGCCTCAAATGCTCCTCCCATGATCTACTATAAATAAGTATATCATCAAAAATTATCAACACAAACTTATGCAACTGCTTACTGAATATTCTATTCATGCATGACTAAAATGTAGCGGGAGCGTTAGTCAACTCGAAGGGCATTACAAGGAACTCAAAGTGACCATAATGGCATCTGAACATTGTCTTCTCAATATCCTCCTCTCTAACTCTGATCTGATGGTAACCAAACCTCAAGTCTATCTTAGAAAAATAGATTGCTCCATGTAGCTCATCTATCCATGGGATGGGGTATTTGTTCTTGATGGTCTTCTTGTTAAGTGCCCTGTAATCTATGCACATGCGCATAGTCCCATCCTTCTTCACTAACACCATAGAAGAAGCAAACAAACTCTTACTCTGTCTAATGTGTCCCATGTTCAAAAGCTCCTTAATTGCCTTCTCAATTTCATCCTTATGCCTCTTTGGATGCCTGTATGGTGTAGTGATGTAATGTCCCCATTTTAGCTATACTCTCTTCCATGTCTGATAACCTATTTCCGGAAGCCCGTAGGCCAGTCAGAAGTTGAAATTAGGGTTTCCACTTTCAGAGGAGGTTTTGAGGTCTTGCATGCGAAAGTTTCTAACGCATGTTTGGTGGAGATTTCTGGGTTTTTGGAGAGCTTCGCAATGAGGTAACATGCATGATTGAATATTGACTTGCATTCTCGACTGCTTTTGAGGGCTTGCATGTTGGAGTTTTGCAGCTTGGATTCTGGATTCCTTCTGGGTTTTCAGAGAGCTTCGCAGTGGTGTGACATGCAACTACAACAAAGGACTTTTTCGGACTTACTATTTTTAGTAAGTACGACGACTGTTTGGATTGTGGTTAAAATGAGTTTGGAACAACTTACTATTTTTAGCAATATGCTATTTTTAGTAAGTTCTATTTTTAGTAGTGCTATTTTTAGTAAGGTTTCTGCAGTTCAGTGCAGTGGGTATATCTGGCAAGTCAGTTTGAGTAGTTTGGTCTCCAACACCCTTGGTGCTATTTTTGGCAGTGTTTCAGCAACTTGGTATTATGGCTATTTCTGGCAGGGTAGTTTGGCAGTTTGGTCTCCAACATTTGAGGTGATTATTTTGGCAAGTTTGATATTTGATGAAAATAACATTTTAAGTGAAATAATTTTGCTAAGGCTTGGAGGGATAAATGATTTTAATTAAAAAGGCAATTTTATATGATATTTCACTTTATTATTCTAGACGCCTTATTGTGGAGAAATAAGTTAATTTTTAAGTCTTTCACCTTATTACATTTGGGTGCCTTTTTGAGGAGACATAAGTGATTTTTATTAATATATTTCTCTTAAGTCTACCTTGGATGCCTTTTGGAGATATATTTGCATTTTATTAAATTATATTTCCTCATATGGGTTGGAAATAAAATGCAAATGAAATTTGGAGAAAAGGTGAAAAGTGAATTTCATTTAGGCACCCTAATTGGAGGGAAAATAAGATTTGAATTTGGAGACAAAAAAGCTATAAATAAGAGTGATGGGCTCTTTGTTTGGCATCCATGAAGAAATTATAATGTTATGCTGTTGAAATGATTTTAGAGTTGGCTTCGAGGAATGCATACCTACTAGTTCTTGCAACCTTGGTTTTGTGCTTGAAAGATAGCACCTAGCTGAGTTTCAGAGACTGCTTCTCATTCTGAGAGTGCAGATTGAGCTTCACAGTTGGAGATTTTGATGTTTATTTTCAGTTTACAGTTGCTAGTTTTTGTAGTGCTAAAAGTGATTTTGATCATAAGTCATTGTATGAATTTTCTATGGTTCTGGGTATTTGCTACATCTCTTCTACTATCTAGGGCTCCCCTATTTGCAAGTTTTCATAATTTTTAGTGGAGTCTTGGATTTTATATTGCAAGTCGCCTTTCTGGGAGGCTGTCTTGCTTGGCAAAAGTTTAGAAAATTCATTAAGGAGTTGTTGCAGCTGTTTCTTGGTCATAACTTGATCGCTATCTTCCTAGAAGTTCATCGCACTTGGTCTCACGTCATTTGGAGTAGTTTTGAGGAAGTTATGAGCATTTTAGTGAGTTTTGTAGTTGCTGGTTTGTGCATTTTCAGTTGCTGGTCTGTCAAAATCAGATTGTAGAAGTTTGTCTTTTGGATTGGGTTTTGTGTGGATTGAGTCATTTGATGATAGGAGAGATATAGTACTTCATTGCAGCATTGAGACATTTCAAATAGAGTGATACTTGCAGGCAAAACTCATAATGTAAGGCTGTTACAGTAGTACTGTTCAACCATTATTCTTATCTTGCAAAGTTCATTGTAATTTCCCACTCTTAGTGGAAGAGACTGGCCACTGTTCTGTCTTCATTGTATTGCATTAGATCCTCAGCACCATATGTTAGCACCTCATCCATTTCGGGTTTGGGTGCACATTCTTGGTGTTTGAGTTACTTTCAGCATTGCATCATTTACAATAGAATCTTTGCCAAATGGTAGCGCCTTACCCACCTTGGGTTTGGAGTGCACATGCTTGGTGTTGAGTTTACTTTTCAGCATTGCATCATCTCTTTCAGTTCCTCCGCCATATGGTAGCTCCTTGCCCACCTTGGGTTTGGAAGCACATTCTTGGCGTTGAGTTCTTTCAGCATTGTTTACTTCCAGTACTGCATGCACAAGATCCTCTGACCATATGCTCGCCTCTCCTTGGTACATTCTTGGTTAGAGTTATTTTCCGCATCGTTTGGTTTTGGAGCTAACCTTAACGGGTGCGTGTTGCATTGCAATTGCCATTCAAAAATTGAATTTTTTTTTGGGTTGGTTCATTACAAGTGATGACGAGCTTAGCCCCCTTCTCCAACTCAATCACATGCTCAATGCCTCTATCAGGAGGCCTACCTGGAGGTATGCTACCAAAGACCTTGCTTCACTTGGATAGCAAAGCTTGAATGTCTGAAGGGTAAGAGCGCTTCTCCTCTTTCGTAACTGTGGGCATAACTATACTCTCTGCTTCCCACTCCACCTGATCATGCCTAAAAAGCCTCTCTATGCATTTGAAGGAAACTATTCGAGGCCCACCATTAGATATTCCCTTCAGGACCACAGTCCTACCCTCTGATTTGAACTTCAGCTCCATGGTCTGAAAATTGAGGGTGATTTCACCAAGGGAATGTAACCACTGAATACCCATCATTGCATTTGTATCACCAATTTGAGGATGCTTGCCATTCGCCTCCTTTCACAAGTTGTCAATTCCACTGTTGCAAAGAGGAATCGGTCCACATATGACTTTATCCACTCCATCAAGAGGAATAGACTTACCTCTAGACGAGTGGAGAAGCTAGTGATTGTGCATAGTGCTTTACAACTTTAGGATCATCAGACTCCAGAGGATTGACAAACTCCAACTTAATGGTGGGATGTAGATCTCGAGGATGTCACCCATGTTGATGAAGAGGAGGCACAAGAGGGATTGGTTGGGATTCCATTGGATGAGGAAAACCCTCACAGTGGTAGTGACTCAGAGGAGGACTTCGATTTTGATGCAGTGTTGAGAGATGCAAATCAAGGGCAGCAGTGTACTTTTTTTTTTCCATAATATAATTGAAAGTGAAACTTGCAGCCTTTGGGCATTTTGTTGTAACTTGTATATTATTTTTTAATATCACATGCATATTGACAATGAATTATGATAGCAATTTGAATAAATTTTTGACATTTTCTAATTTGTTTGACTCTCATGTGAACTCTCAATTCAACACAAATGTTATGTATTAAGGTTCTATAATGCATATATGAATTCTTTATCAATGTTATCATATGAATATTTAAAATTTCCCTATATACTTTAAATTTTCCCTATTTTTTATATAGTCGTCCCCTTTTCCGTCCCCAAAAATGGCCCAAAAAATCGTCATCCCCGAAACTCGTTCCCCCATCCCTTGTCCCCATCCTGGAAACTTGGGGTAACATAGCCAAATACCGATGGTACACCGATTGGTACAACAACAAGACCTTAGATAAATTATGATATTTGTGAACAACAACAAATACTTGTTTCCTCCAATTTGGCACTCCAAAAATCACTAAATGGCAACAATAAGTGTTGGAAAATGGCAGTAAGACATGCCAATGACTTCTAGAAACACTCCTCATTGTGGTGCTCAACAATAATGATGAAAATCAGCAATAACAATGATTTGCTTTCATTAATAATTTGATCCAATCCTCCACAAGCTGAAATCTTCACTAATTCACTATAGCGGCATTGTAGTGTTGTGACCTTTTTCACACATCGCCCCATTGCAAATGGGGACCCCCTAATTTTGGCTTTGCTTTTGGGTCGTTTTGTCGTTGTCTCTCTTTTCTACTGTCTGTCTTTCCGAGATGTGCTCGCCGTTGAACCTTAACGTGAAATTTCGGCTGAGTCTAAAAATTAGGGTTTACATCTTTCCGGCCAATTTGAGGTCAAGTGAGGTAAATAAATTGAAAATAAAGACTAACACTATTGTCAATGTGCTTCTAGCAGGCTTTCACTAAAATTTCATTAGATTCTGACAACTTACTATTTTTAGTAAGTGTGTAATTCCGTGCATTCCATCAGCACTTTCGAAGTTTCAATTGTCACACTGCATTCAGTACATGTCAAGTTACTCGCATGCAAAATTTGAGCTAAAACGGGCAACTTGCTATTTTTAGCAGTTCAGCTTCCAGAGCAGATTTCAGGGCTTAGATGAAGAGTTTTTCAACGCATGTCTGGATATTCCTTCTAGGTTTTTCAAGACCTTCGCGATGATGTGACATGCAAAGCAGGATAATCACTCCTTTAGGAACTTGCTATTTTTAGCAGATGCATCCCGGCAGCCGCCTCCCAGCATTTCAGAATCACGAGCTGATTGCAATGCAACAGAAACAAAGACAAAGGGAGATCATTTGATATGCATGTAGAACAAATAAGGGTTTCCAGCTTCGGGACCTGAAAAGACGGGCAAAAAGTTAGAATTTTCGAAAACCGGTGTAAACCACCGCGATCAGTATCCTTAAAGCTATCTGCTGGTAAAATTTGAAGACAAACGGAGCACTTACTATTTATAGTAAGTCATTTTGGAAACAGGCTAAAAATAGCAAATGAGCCGCATGCGCCGGCGTCAATAGGCAGGTCACGTGGTGAGGAGCGCGTTATTCGAATTTCAGGTCAAACGGAGTTGTGGAAGTCTCAGAAGCAAGCAGTTACTATAAATAGTAAGCCACCCCCAGAAACATGCCAAAAATAGCAGGTCAGCGTGAAGCGTCAGTATGAACAGGTGAAGTAGTTGACAAGGATCCCATGGCGCGAATTTCAAGGCGAACGGAGTTGCAGAGGATGGAAAATCAAGCACTTACTATTTTTAGCAGGCCTGTGTAGAAGAATTAGGGTTTCCTAAAATCAAGGGCGAAACACGACAGCCAGGCAGAAGCAGCGTCCAGTCACGATCAATACCCTTCAGGCAATCGGCACGCAAAATTTGAAGACATTCTGAGCAATTGCTATTTTTAGTAAGTTGCTAAAAATAGCAGGTGCACGCAGATATCAGGGCCCGACAGCTCAACCACATCTCGAGATTCGAAACAAAGCAAAATCCAGCCTTTTTGGAGCTTGAAATTAGCTTGAAGTGTAAAGTTGAAGAACTTTCTAAAAATAGCAAATTAGGGTTAGCGTGATCAAGTTGCCCTAAATCAGGCAAAGAGCATAAAATTCACTGAAATTGATAAATTTTCAAGTCCAGCCAGTGAAGAACGCCTTTAAAAGCTGAAGATGAGGCAGGAAATTTAGTAAGGCATTAAAAATTTGAAGCTCAAGCCCCAAAATGCGCCTAAACTTGCATGTGGAGCTTCAAAATTTTCTAAGTATCAAAAATGGGAAGTAGGGGGTGAAATGCGCCCCACCTTGCCAAGGTAGTATGCTAGCTAAAAGTGTTCTAAGTGTTGCAAAATTGGGAGAAGACCCTTCCATATGCGCCTGGAAAGAGAAGAACTTGAAATTTTTTCTAAGTGTTTTAAATTTGAAGTGCACCCTTTAAAATGCGCCCAACAAAGGAGGGAAGTCCTTGAAATTTTCTAAGTTATGAAAACTAGAAGCTTGCCTAGCCATATGCGCCCTCAAGGTATTAGAAGGCAAGTGGAAATTCCAAGGCGTTGAGCTAGGAAATATGCTAAGTATGGAAAAATTTGAACCTCAACCCCTTGACTGCGCCTTTGACTTGTGGAAAGATAAAAATATTCTAAGTATGTGAAGCTTGAAGTGTGACCCTCTATTTGCGCCTAGACTTGAAGGGATAAAGTTTTCTGAGGCAAGAAGGAATTGGCTGTGAAATATGCCAGAAGGTGCCAGCTTCATGAAATTGTTAAAATTTTCAAGGCCGAGCAAGGAAAATTTGCCCAGAGATGAAGAATGAGGATAAATTTGATTGAGAAATATTTTTCTAAGGTTTGAAAATTCAAAAATTAAATGTACCCCTTCGTTTGGATACACATGAATTCGATGCTTTCTGGGGGAAATTTTCTTCTGGGTATTGGACGTCTGCGATGAGGAATGGATTTCAAAGTCTTCCATAGCTTGCCAGGAATTCTGAGGTGAAGATTTTTGATGGGCACCAGGTTGATGAATTTCCTAAGGAAAATTTGAGAAATTTTCTAAGGCAAGGAAAAATGTGTTAAAAATGCCTTGGTGGATGAATTTGAAAATGATCGCCTAGATGATTTTTGATCAAGTTCCTGATGAAAACATTTTGCTCGAGCCAGGGTTGGATGAAATGTCAGCCGGAAAAGTGAGGAAGATGCGGTTAACACTTTCGAAAGATGATATGTCCTTGAGGATGATGAAATTTGGCTAAGGCATGAAGGATTGAACGCAAAGTTGGCTAGTGAAGGCGATGAACACTTGGAAATTAGAGCGTGAAAATCCTGGTAAGTAAGTTGAATTTATATTATGAAGTGTTCTAATACTCTTCTCCTTGCTTGTTTTGCAGGAGGAACATCGAGACCAAGCGGTGGTGACTTAAAGTGATGAAGCAAGTAATTCAAGATGACATCTCAACCTCGAAGGAAGAAAAATTGCAAAAAGTGGCTAAGTGTTGAGACTTCGTGTGTACCCGGCTCAAGTAACAAAGAAGAAGTTGAAAAACAACGTCAAGAAGGAGATCGAGAACAGTGTGAATGCATCTACAAACGGGAATCTTCTAGAAGATGGTGGCCATTAATGGCTCATTTATTACCCCACTCCTCTTGGTGGCGGTTTTTAGGGCAAATCTTGTTTAGGGCTGAGGTGGCACGATCTGGGCCATCCAGTCGATTGTAATCTGAGCTGTCCGTTGGACTTGGCTAGCTATAAAAGGGGGAGTCCCCCTTCATTTGTACATTCATGAGACAGTAGAATTAGAGTAGAAGTTAGAATAGAGAGACAAATTAGAAGTAGCTTAGTATAGATTGATAGAGTAGTTGAAGAAGAAGGAAAGTTTTTCCTTGAAACTTTGTAAGAAATTGTTGTGAACACTCTCCCAATAAAAATAATTTTCATTGATGATGAATTTCGTCTTTTGTTGTGAGTAGCTAGCAAGGTTTCTTCATCCTTCTGATTCGAGTAGTGACTTAAAGTAGAATAAGTTTCATTTCATGCAAGCAGTAGATAGTAACTGTGGAATGTGGTCTTTAATTTGAGCAAACTTCGTCTATCCATACCACTAGTGTGTTCGCTGATGGTGAATGCACCTTGTGTGGTCAACTGGAATATCATGCACCTAACTTCGATCATGATTTGTATGTTTATATGCGTCGTTGTGATGGTATTTTCATGCTAAGTTGTGATTTGAACACCTTGAGCTACTCCTCTGAAGATTGCACTGGTTCTGTGGAGGCTGTCCGAAGCGAGGCAAAGCAGAGCCTGGTTGAAGCTTGTGAGAATTGATTGCCATGTCCCACGCCTTAGAATAGATTTAGACTCTCTTAACCTTGCACCATTTCAATTCAGTACTTTCTGGTTAGTTTAGGAAACCCGCGCTTCATAGACAAATCTTTCGAGCATTTGAATTCCTTTCTCCGCTGCTGAACAATTCCGTAAGTCCCCTTGAAATATCAGCAAATCACATCGAGCCAACTAAGCCTATTCGCACTGAAAGAACCTTGGAGTTGAATGCATGAACTTTCTTGCAATCTTAGCATGCTGGATACTTTGATCAAGAGAGAATAGGGTAGCCGTTGGCGACTTTATTCTGCGTTGGTGCGGTCACGAAAAACACATCAACATGTAGCAAGTTGAAAATGACTTCAATTCTTTGAGCATAAATGTGATCTCAGGGTGGAATCACCTCTTATGAACAAGAGGGTTTTCATTCTTGGATGAAAAGATGAACACAAAGCTCAATCTCTTGAAAGCATTCGAAAATGGAAATGATAATTGAAAATTTGATGTGAGCCTTGACTTTTCTTTTATATTTGTTTTACTTTGGGCCCTTTATTTTATTTTTATTTAGCTTTCTTTTTCCCTACATGTATTTAAACATACTTTTAAATTACATTCAAAGGCACCCTTTTGAATTACATTTTCAATAAATTGTAAAACCATTTTTTTAAAATATTACATAGGACCAAAAATAATATTTGAAGTTGTCCTTTTGAAAATAAAGTGATTGGGCTCATTTAAAAAAATTATTATTTAAATTTTCCTTGCTCTATCCTTTAGGTTGCGAGAAATGGGAATAGGCTAGAGGTCTTCTCCATGGATCTAATCTTGGAATGGGGACATGATAACTTTCAAAGGAAGAAAGCTTCTAAGTGAGTTGTATATGTGTAATGTCCCCTTCTCATCAGTAATTTGTTCTATCACTCATTAGCCTATTCCGGAAGCCTGTAGGCTTGTTTGAGGTAAAATTAGGGTTTCCAGTTCTGAGGTTCTTTGGCATTTCTGAGAGTTTACTATTTATAGTAAATTCTATTTTAAGCAGTATGGAGTTTGTCAGCTTTCAGTACATCATTTCCAGTTGGAGCAATTATTTGCAATTCATGTCTGACTTCTTAAGGCATTTTTATGATGAATAAAGGCATTGAGGTTATAATTTGCAGATGACCCCCTTGGCCTAGGAGAACAACTTTAAGTTGTGTTTAAAAGAGGGTCTTGGAAGGGTGACACCTTCATGAGGAGATTTATTAATTATTGAAAAAACATAATGCCTTGGGAAAAGTGGACGCCACTTTTAAAAGAGAGAATTTTAAAATAAAGTGAAATTCATAATATGCAAAAAGGGACGCCATCTTGAGGAGTTAATTGTTTTTTGGAAATTTGAAAAGACTCCTATGTCTTTTGGTGTGCTTTCTCAGGAATTTGAAGAGTTTTGTGAGCTTCTATTTAATGAAGGATTTTGCTCCAGCCTTGTATCCATTCATGTTATCGTACTGTTATGCTGTCGGAATGACAAATGAAATCTTGCTTCGAGGATGTTACCTCCTAGCCAATTATCCAATTTCGTGTTTGAAATACAACACCTAGTTGGAATTCGCTGCTTCTCATCCAGACTAGCAGATTGAGCTCGATTGTGAAGAAATTTTGAAGATTTATCAATTTTGGTTTTGCTGTTTCATCTACAGCTGAAGGGGATTTTAATTTATAACTCTATTTTCAGTTCGAATTTGGTTCTGGGCATTTCATCATTCTAATTGCTGATCAAGGGCGACTCTTCATGCCAATTCTGAGATTTTATGATTGAGAATTTGATTTTTAAAGAGAAATCGCCCCTTCAAGGAGGGCCGTGCTTTTTTGGAAGTGCCTTGGGATTCGTGTAAAATTCACAGAAGTTCTTTGAAGCTGTTTCTTCATCTCAGCATGGTCGCCTACCTTCTAGCAATCCATTGCACTTGATCTCATTCGATTTGGAGGTGAAATGAGTGAGTTATGAATACTTCTTTGGTTTTCACAGTTTGCTGATTAAGAATTCCATAACTCTGTTTTTATATCAGACTCATATATTTTCTGTTTTGGTCATAATTCTATCATTGGAAAAGTAAAGGAACATCATAGAACTCATTCTTCTCTTCTAGTCTTATTTCTCTATCATTGTAATACATGTTTTTGCAGTCTTTTGAATTGTAAGGTTTTGATTAGTAGTACTAATCCAACCTATGTTATTGCTGCAACTACTTGTTTTATTTCCTATTAATTACCCCTGGACGGTTTACCGCCAATGCGGAGAAAGAACTTGTTATATCATTGTACCCACTTTCAAGTGGTGAATCCCCACAATTTTGTGGATGCCCGCCGTAGCGGATGAATTAGATTGCTGTAGCTTCATGGCTGGTTATCCGCCTACTAGTTTCAATTTTAAGTAATCACTCCGTCATATGTTAGCATGTCATGTCCCCATCCTAGTCAGCACAGCTGGTGACGAGGTTAGCCTATCATGTGATCCTCGTAGGCTGACAGGAGTGTTCAGAGGATCCCTTTTGGCAGTTGCTCAGTGTTGGTTAGCTCCAGTTTGCAGTGTGTCAGGTTTGGGCCTTCGCAGAATCTTCCAGAGAGTCATTTCGGAGAACTTTCTATTTTTAGAAAGTTAGGTCAGACGGAAGCTGCTATTTCGGGCAGGGCACCTGGTGCAGTGATTTAGCTCAGATTCGACCTGGTTCAGTAATTGTTTGATTTGACGGAGAAATAAGGAGTAATTACTGAGTTACGAAATATTTAATAATTTGACTTTATTATAAAGTCACTTTATTGAAATATTAAAGTATTTAATTAATTGGCTCAATTATAAAGTATTTAATTATACTTTATAATATATTATTATAATGTGACTTAATGAGTATTTAATGCTCATTAAAAGTGGACGCCAATTATTTAATCATTTTCCTAAGTTCGAAAGTGAAAATTAAATCATTTATTTAAATGATTATTTTAATGAAGAATTAGGTCGAACTTTTCAAGAGAGAATATATTACTCTTCACAGGCAAAATCGAACTATCTTGTTTATTATTCAATTTTGTCTTCTGAGCATCTGAGCTTTGGAGTTTGCAAACCCTAGGGTTTCTGGCAAACATCGTTTCTGGAGAACGTAACCTCTTCAGAGATCAGGCATACTGAGGCTGTGAGATACCAGCTGAAGATTGCACTTGGTGATTTCATCCAGAAGTCACAGATTGGGCTTAAGCATTTAATCAGACAGAGATTCATCAGTATTCAGCAGAGATTATCCATCTTCCATCAGAGGCGACTTCATCCATTTCCATTCATCTGAGTTTTGGCACAAATTTCAAGAATCCGTACTGTTCATTAATTGCTGCTGTACAGGCCGTACCAGCAGGGGCCGTACATATCCATTCTCAGAGGAACGCCTCCCCTTCTCAGCTTCTGGCTTGGGATTATTGGGCGCTTTGGTCAACTAAGTCTGTGCGTTGGTTTTGGAGCTCAGAGGAACCTTCATTCATTCTGGCCGTACATTCTTTAATCAGCTGCAGCCGCCATTTTAAATCAGGTTTTTCTCATTTAATGATCTGTATTTCCTTCATACTCTGCAACTGGCTATTGTAAAATTCTTGGAAGTGAAATGTAATGCAACGCCTATCATCTATGATAAAAAAACTAGGCTTATATGGATTTCTAGAATTTATTTGAATTTATTTGCATTTATAAGCAAAATCGCATTTTTACATTATTGTCAAAAAACCTTCAAAATCACAAAAACACCAAAAATTGCAAAAACGACAAAAAAATCAATTAGGGTTTGAACAGAGAACCACCAGGGTTCTGACAGTGGTATCAGAGCACAGATCTCCTGCCATCCTGTGCTTTTTCAGTGATTATTCAGAATACAGTGCATTTCTGGGTTGCCTTTTATGAACCAAGACATTATTCAGTATACCAGAGGTGTAGGGACAGGCAAAGACGAAGACTGGACAGGTCCTCCGATTCCAGAAGGTCAGACAGTATCAGGAGTGCTTGGTTTTCACAGATCCAGTTCAGACGGTAGTGAAAACAGTGTTGCAACCCTAATGGCAGATCGTGAGACTTCCTCAGAGACTCGCAGGGATCCAGGGAAGGCACATGCAGAGGGTGACATTACTGATGAGGAGTTTAGACGGAGACACGACAACATGATGGATATGATGTCGCAGTTGATGGGTACTATTAGGCAGTGTACGCCCACACAGCCTCATTTCATACAGATTGGACAGACGAGCGGGACCACTCCAGTGGATCAGCCATTGGCATCAGCTCCTAGGCAGCCGTTACCGATCTATCAGGAGCGTAGGCCAGGCCAACCTACTTTCTTACCCAGAGATACTCCACCTCAGACTCCAGGGGCAGAGCATCAGGTGCATCATCAGGACTTCCAGCCACAGAACGGCATGTCGGTGGCAGACTTGACGAGATTTCATGGCGAGTACATGTCTTTAGCGCCTGAGATCCGGCAGGCACTCACGTTTCATGAGTTTATAGATGTCTATAAACCCAGAGGAGGAGGTAGATTTGATCGTAGACCCCCACAGCATCAGCAGCAGCAGCCACAGGTGAATAGGGATTTACAATATGCTGTGAGCAAGATTACACCTGCCATATTTTGATGGGTCAGAGAAGACATCAGCTAGGTCATGGGTCCAGAAATTGGACAACTATCTGTCACTTAGACCTATGCAGGAGGATGAGGCAATTAAATTTGCCACTTTACATCTGGACGGAGTAGCGCATGATTGGTGGCACCACGGCATGTACATTAGGCCATCATGTTAAACCCTATCAGGAGTTCAGCAGATTGATAGAAGAGATTTGAGAAGGATCCAGAGTTGTATATCAGAGAGTTGGCTCAGCTCAGACAGACTGGTAGTCTGGAAGCATACATTGGCGAGAGTTTCAGAGAGTGGCCGTCATGGTGACTGGCATTTCAGAGAGGAGACTCATTATATTATTTGTTGAGGGTTTGACAGAACCCATGAGAGGTTGGGTCAAGGCTTTTGACCCTCCCACACTTCAGGAGGCCATGCGGAAGGCACGCAGCATGGAACTTGCCGCACCTCGCAGCAAGTTCAATTCAGGGTCCACTCCATACACGAGACCCAACAGGCCTTTCGATAGAAACAATGACAGAAATAGACCCTTTGACAGGAGGAAGGATCAACAGGATCCTAAGAGACAGAATGCACCCCCGTTTGACAGAGAAACTTTGAACGAATTACGTAAGAAGAAGTTGTGTTTCTGGTGCAAGGCACCCTATGATGAAAAGCACATATGCCCACTTCGTCCGAAAGTCAAAAATAACCAAATGGAGTGGTATTATGAGGGCGAAGAGCAATCTGATCTGTCAGACCAGCAAGCTGATTCCGAGCCTTCAGATGATGAGAAGTCCGAAAATGAGAATGAACATGAAGGTGGAAGGAAGCTACAGGAAGCCCATCTGACTAGTCTTCAGAGAGATGGTTCATTTCGACTCCGTGGGCTCTTAGCAGGTCAGAAGGTGATTACTTTGTTGGATACGGGTGCGACACATAATTTTATTGATGCACGTCTAGTGGAGAGACGTGGTATCCAGACAGAGGCTTTCGAGGGTATCCGAGTCAAGGTAGCTGACGGATACACGCTCAGGTGCGACAGGAAGATTACTGATCTGCCGATGAGATTGAACAACTATGAATTCAAGACTGAATTCTATGTTGTTAATATGGGTGATACAGATGTGGTACTAGGGATGGCATGGTTACATGATTTGGGTGAGTTCACGCTCAACCTACGGGATATGGAGATGAAATTCAAGGTTGACGGAAGGCCACATGTCATCAAGGCAATTCGGGACAGTAATCTTAGGATGGTTTCATTCAGACGGATGGAGAGGCTCATTCGTCATGATATGGTTGACTGGGCGGCTGAGTGCATGTTGATGCCAGCCCAGCAGGAGCCGCAGAAGGGGGAGTACCACCCTGACATACAGATTCTGAGGACTAAACACTCCAAGGTGTTTAGTGACATTCCACCTGGTAGACCGCCAGACAGGGGTACGGAGCACATTATTGAGTTGGAGGAGGGCGCCAAGCCCGTGATGATCACCCCCTACCGACATCCGAAACGGCTCAAGGATGAGATAGAGAAGACTATTAATGAGTTGTTGGCTATGGGTCATATCAGACCTAGCAAATCCCCTTTTGCTTCATCGGTTGTTTTGGTGAAGAAGAAGGATGGATCACTTCGGATGTGCATCGATTACAGGCAGCTCAACAAAAGAACCATCAAGAACAGGTACCCCATTCCGCGCATTGATGAGCTGATAGATGAGTTGCATGGCGCAGTCTTCTTTACGAAGATTGATTTGAGATCAGGGTACCATCAGATACAGATGAGGGAGCAGGATATTGAGAAAACCGCCGGTGTCATTGCGGTCACTTCGAGTTCTTGGTTATGCCCTTCGGGTTAACCAATGCACCTGCCACCTTTCAGGCAACTATGAACAGGGTTTTCAGTGCTCAGTTGAGGAGATTTGTGTTAGTCTTCTTCGACGACATTTTGGTTTATAGCAGGTCATGGGATGAGCATCTGGCTCATTTGGATACAGTCTTGGGTATCTTAGCAGACGAGTCTTTCTATGCTAAGGAATCCAAGTGTGAGCTTGGCATGGAGGAGTTGTTATATCTAGGGCACATCATCAGTGCCAAGGGAGTGAGTATGGACCCTGAAAAGGTCCGAGCTATTGTTGACTGGCCGGTACCTGAGAACCTTACGCAGCTCAGAGGTTTCATTGGGTTGTGTGCATTCTACAGGAGATTTGTTAGCGGGTTCTCACGTCACGCCGCACCCCTTACAGACTTGACGAAGAAGGGGGCTTTTCAGTGGTCACCACAGGCGCGAGTGCTTTGACAGGTTTAAGGTGATCATGACTTCATGTCCGGTGTTAGCATTGCCTGACTTTTCGAAGTCATTTGATTTATTCTGTGATGCATCAGGAGAGGGCATTGGTGCCGTTTTGATGCAGGAGCGTCATCCGATTGCATTTGAGAGCAGGAAACTCAGGGGCCCTGAGAGATTTTATAGCATTTATGACAAGGAGATGTTAGCCATTATGCATGCATTGGCTAAGTTTAGGCAGTACTTGGTAGGCAGCAAATTCAGTGTTCGTACAGATCATAACAGCCTAAAACATTTCCTTGGACAGCGAGACTTGAACGAGAGGCAGCAGAAATGGGTCAGTAAACTGCAGTCATATGACTTCGACATTACTTTCATTAAGGGGAAGCAGAATATAGTAGCTGACGCCTTGTCTCGTAGACCCCAGTTGAATGCCTTAGCACAGATTACAGAGGATTGGAGGCATCGGATCATTGCAGAGTATGCTAAGAACCCATGGGCTTCTAGCATCGTTGACAGGACAGAGCAGGATGACAGGTACACTATTGTAGATGACTTGATCATTTACAAGGGGCGGATTCTTTTGGTTCCTGACTCTGAGGTACGAACTACAGTTTTGAGAGCCTTTCACGACCTTCCTATGGCGGGCCATCCTGGATACTACAAGACTTACAAAATGGTTCGGGAACGGTTTACTTGGAAAGGGCTGAAAACTGATGTTTTGCAGTATGTCCGTGAGTGTTCTGTGTGCCAACAGAACAAGCAGGAGCACACCTATCCTGCTGGATTACTCCAGCCACTTCCGATACCTGACAGGAAGTGGGAGTGTTTATCTATGGACTTTATCACGGGTTTGCCGAAAGCCCAGGGTAAAGATTGCATTTATGTAGTGGTCGATCGGTTGACTAAGTACGCCCACTTTTTCCCGATTACGACTACTTTCACAGCGTCGCAGACTGCAGAGTTGTTCTTCAGAGAGGTTTTCCGATTGCATGGATTGCCCCGGACGATAGTCAGCGATAGAGACAGCCGGTTTATGAGCAACTTTTGGCAGGAGTTGTTCCGACTTTGTGGGACCGAGTTGACACCGAGTACCAGCTACCATCCACAGACCGATGGACAGACAGAGATTGTCAATAAGTGGGTGGAAGGTTATTTGCGCAATTATATAGCTGGTCAGCAGAGAGCTTGGGTGAGGTGGATTTACTTGTGCGAGTATTGTTATAACTCGACTCACCATATGACGATACAGATGACCCCCTTCATGGCATTGTACGGGTATGAGGCGCCCAATCTTCTGGATTTGATTTTGAGCGATAGCAGAGTGCCGAGTGCAGGTGATATGATGCAGAGTCAGCAGGACATCTTGAGGTCTCTCCGAGACAATATCCAGCAGGCACAGAATCAGCATAAGCAGTATGCTGATCAGAAGAGGGTTGAGCGCAGTTTTGAGGTGGGTGATATGGTGTACCTCATGTTGCAGCCGTATCGTCAGTCTACTCTGCGGAAGAGTGGGGCAGAGAAACTTAAACCTCGCTACTATGGTCCATTTCGTGTTGTCAGACGAGTGGGCGAGGTTGCTTATGAGTTGGACTTCTGATAGAGGTCCATAATGTATTTCACGTTTCTCGCCTGAAGAAGGCATTGGGTCAGCATGTTGTTCCCTCTCCAGTTTTGCCACCCCTTGATGATGAAGGGAAACTGATACTAGTACCTGAGGCCATCCTTGATATGAGAGAGAGACACCTTCGGAGGCGTGTGATCAGGGAATATCTGGTCAAGTGGAGAGATTTGCCAGTTGAGGATGCTACATGGGAGTCAGAGGCGATTTTACAGCATCCAGAGTTGAGATTGCGAGGACAAGCAATTTCAGGGAGGGCGGACTGTCATGTCCCCATCCTAGTCAGCCGCAATTTGGTACGAGGTTACCTATCATGTGATCCTCGTGAGGCGTGAGTGTTCAGAGGATCCCTTTTGGCAGTTGCTCAGTGTTGGTTAGCTCCAGTTTGCAGTGTGTCAGGTTTGGGCCTTCGCAGAATCTTCCAGAGAGTCATTTCAGAGAACTTTCTATTTTTAGAAAGTTAGGTCAGACGGAAGCTGCTATTTCGGGCAGGGCACCTGGTGCAGTGATTTAGCTCAGATTCGACCTGGTTCAGTAATTGTTTGATTTGACGGAGAAATAAGGAGTAATTACTGAGTTACGAAATATTTAATAATTTGACTTTATTATAAAGTCACTTTATTGAAATATTAAAGTATTTAATTAATTGGCTCAATTATAAAGTATTTAATTATACTTTATAATATATTATTATAATGTGACTTAATGAGTATTTAATGCTCATTAAAAGTGGACGCCAATTATTTAATCAATTTTCCTAAGTTCAAAAGTGAAAATTAAATCATTTATTTAAATGATTATTTTAATGAAGAATTAGGTCGAACTTTTCAAGAGAGAATATATTACTCTTCACAGGCAAAATCGAACTATCTTGTTTATTATTCAATTTTGTCTTCTGAGCATCTGAGCTTTGGAGTTTGCAAACCCTAGGGTTTCTGGCAAACATCGTTTCTGGAGAACGTAACCTCTTCAGAGATCAGGCATACTGAGGCTGTGAGATACCAGCTGAAGATTGCACTTGGTGATTTCATCCAGAAGTCACAGATTGGGCTTAAGCATTTAATCAGACAGAGATTCATCAGTATTCAGCAGAGATTATCCATCTTCCATCAGAGGCGACTTCATCCATTTCCATTCATCTGAGTTTTGGCACAAATTTCAAGAATCCGTACTGTTCATTAATTGCTGCTGTACAGGCCGTACCAGCAGGGGCCGTACATATCCATTCTCAGAGGAACGCCTCCCCTTCTCAGCTTCTGGCTTGGGATTATTGGGCGCTTTGGTCAACTAAGTTTGTGCGTTGGTTTTGGAGCTCAGAGGAACCTTCATTCATTCTGGCCGTACATTCTTTAATCAGCTGCAGCCGCCATTTTAAATCAGGTTTTTCTCATTTAATGATCTGTATTTCCTTCATACTCTGCAACTGGCTATTGTAAAATTCTTGGAAGTGAAATGTAATGCAACGCCTATCATCTATGATCAAAAAACTAGGCTTATATGGATTTCTAGAATTTATTTGAATTTATTTGCATTTATAAGCAAAATCGCATTTTTACATTATTGTCAAAAAACCTTCAAAATCACAAAAATACCAAAAATTGCAAAAACGACAAAAAAATCAATTAGGGTTTGAACAGAGAACCACCAGGGTTCTGACATAGCACCTCGCCCTCAGTGGGATCTTGAGTGCACATGTAATGTCCCCTTCTCAATCCTGATCTTCTCAGTGACCGTTGGCCTTTTCTGGAAACCCGAAGGCTTGTCGAAAGGTAAAATTAGGGTTTCCTATTTTGAGGATGTCTTTGCTCGGAGTTGGTAGATTCAATGGCAGATTCTTTCTGGGTTTTTAGAGAGCTTTGCAGTGGTATGTTCACTTCGGCATTCAGAGCATTTTCTGGAATTTACTATTTTTAGTAAATTCTATTTTTGGCAGTATTCCTGTTGAGTTCGGCATGGTTGACTCTCTGACTCAGTTTGATCTGTTGACTTGCTCTTGTATGGTTTCGGGGCCCATTTGGAGAGATAAGTTGTAATAATTAATTAAAGTCACATTTTAATATTATATTATAACGTTGACCCCCTTGGCCTAGTCTGATGACTTCAAGTTGTTTTGAAAAGTGGTCTTGAAGGTGGCGCCTTCATAAAGGATTATTTCTTATTTTTCTAAAGTCAAACCAAGCTCTAAAGTGGATGCCATGATTAAAATATTGAATTTAATTAAAATGGTCAATATTGAATTTGAAGGAAAAGGACGCCATTTCATGAAGGGAATTAGGGTTTTGACTTAAAGAAGAGTTTAGGGTTTCGAGAAGTCAACAGGAGATTATAAAAGGGAGACTTGGTTCATCATTTGGGATCTTTTTGCCTATGCTATCGTTATGCTGCCGGTTTGGCTCTGGAACTGCTTCGAGGAATGAAGGCCTCCTAGCTCGGGCATCGCTTCTTGTTTGCAAGACAACAACTAGTGGTGATTTAGTCTAGTTTTGTGAATTCATTGGATTTCGTGCATTGTAACCTGCATTTGTCTAGTTAGCTTCAGATTTTGCATGTTAGAAGTTTCTGGTTTTTGGCATTCGAGCTACAGCAGATTTGATATTTTATTCATAATTCCAAAAAGACAAAACAAATCATTGTGGGTATTGGCTATTTCCTTCCACCTTGGCTAGGCGCCCTTGCATGCTAGTTTGTAGATTTTTTGAGAAGCATCTGAATTTTATAAAGAAGAATCGCCCCTGTGCTGGGCCGTACCATCTGTTTCTTCTTGGGAATTGTGCATTAAATAATGTTCACCTTTTAAGTTGGCTTTTTGTTGTTAGTTTGAGCGCCCTTTTGATAGTATTGGTTTGCATTTAGTTTCATGTTATTTGAGTTGGTATTAAGGGAGTTACGAGCTATTAAGAAAATCCATATGCAGCTGGTTATACATGAAAATACAGGACTGTCATAACAGTTGCAGATTTCTGCATCTTCATCCTTGGACGGGTATTGAGAAGTTCTCAAAGATTTTTGCAGTAGCTTCATCGGGAATTGCTTCAGCGGGAAAGAGGTTGGATCTAGTGGTGCTCTTCATTATTAGCTTTATTCATCAGCAAAGCAAATTCTTGGATATTGTTGCAAAAACTGTTATAAGCTGATTCGCATTGTTAAGCAAGATTTCATCATCTTAAATTGTAAGCTGGCAGTAGTACTGACAGCCATATAGATTCTTGCTTTATCAGATTGTAATAGTCCTCTTACTTTCAGCAGTTGATATTGTTTTAATTGATCTCCGCCCTATGGTAGCTACTATCCCATTCTGGGTTAGCAAGCACATTCTGGGTGTTGAGCAGTTTCATCTTTTAGCATTTCTTTCAAGCATTGTTATTGTAATCACTCCATCATATGGTCGCCCCTCACTCCGCATTGGATTGGTTAGCACATACTTGACGTCGAGCTCCCTTTCCAGCATTTAGAGTAGAAGACCCTTTGACCAATGCTCGCCATCATCGGCCCCATACTGGTTAGAGTTACAGCATAAGCAGTTTGATTTCGATCCTTTGACCAATGCTCGCCATCATCGGCGCCATTCTGGTTAGAGTTCTTTTCAGTACGTTTGGGTTTCGCTTCTAACATTAACGGGTACTTGGTTGTAATGTTGTAATCTGATAATTGAAAAATCGAAAAAATTGGCTCGAAATATTTCAGTGGTATCAGAGCCAAGATCCTGCCATCCTGTGCCCATCAGAGTTCACTTGACAGAGAAAACAGATTCTACATCAGAGGTCAGAGCTGAGTTCAGTATTAGCTTCAGAAGTTTCAAAGATGTTGCATTTTCTAAGGTCTATGGGTCGTGAGAAGTCAGATTCAAGTATGGCATCGGAGGAAGGAAAGGTTAGTGATGTCGTAAGGGACTTCATTGAATATGCCAAACAGTTTAAAAGACAATGTGAAGATGAGGCTGTCAAACTCCGTGAGCAATATCAAACCATGCCAGATGATTATAGGTACAATGTTTCATTTGATTCCCATTTGAAGTGTGTGGCGTCAGTGGAGCCCGAAAAGTTGAAGATGGTGGACCACATTAGGAAAATGATAAAAAGGGAAGCAGAACAAGCTTTGTTCAAAGAATCAAAGAAGGAAGGAGATGAAGTGCCTATTTGTGAATTGCAGCCGACAAATTTGCAAGTTGAAGAGAAAAATCAGTCAACTAGCATTGAAGATGGCACAAACAAGGTGCACATATCACATCAAAAAGAACGTGAGCTTGATGAAGATACCTTGGCAAGTGAAGAGTTAAGGGTAGAGCCTCATAATACGCCCCTTGACTTGCATGTGATAGTAAGTGAAGAAGAGCAAGTTGAAGGAAATACTATTGGTGTCTTTGAATCAGCTTATGACCGTTACCAAAGTGATGATGTTGGTAATGATTTCGAGGTGTTTGTACCTCCTCTTGTTGAAGATTTAGTGATGGATAGTTTTCCTCTTGTTGCTGTTCAAACTCCTCAAGAGTTTTCACAAGATGAATTTATTACAAGTGATCAAGAAGACCTCTATGGCATGCATATGACTGTTCATGATGAGATCAGAAACATACCTATAGATGATAGGTTCATTGAAGATAAGGATGATAAAAAATTTCAAACAGCTAGCTCTAAAGATTCCTTACTTCCTTTCAGTGACAGTGCTAAGGGTGGTTTTGAGTTTGAACTTCAGACCCAACCATTGGAGGGAGGTACTTATGAAGACATCAGCTTTAGTGATTTGGGAGTTGACCTATTCCAAGAATCAACACTCCAAATGTTGCACAAAGAACACTCTTCTTGTGATCAAAACAATCAGCCTCTCACCATTTGGGATCCAGGTGTGAAGGCACTTAGTGATGACAAGTCGGTATGGGATGAATTTCCCTTTGATCCGGATGAAGAAATGGAACTTGATAAGGGTTCTCTATCAGCAGACAATGGTATTAATATGCTTAAGTTTGGGGCTGCTTTCAAGTTTGATCAAAGTAACATGGAAGAGGAAACAGAGTTTGAGGGCCATATGGCTCTTGAAGATGAAAGGTTTGGAGGAATTACCAAACACAAATCTGATTTATCAGGGCATGAAGCTGATTGCAATCAACGAGTTGAAGGCTTAGTGGAGTATGATGTTTTCCAAGACATTGAGCATTCCCCACTAGTTGGTGGTGAAGTACAAGAATGTTGGAGCAACAATGAGGACAGCAAAAGCGTGAAACGAAGTTCTGATTTTCAGTTACAGCCTATCAGCAATTCACCATCTTCGCATTCTTATGAGTGTGAAGGCCAACCTGAGGTGTCCATTGAAGATGAAGTGCGAGCTCTATCTAGATTTGATCGCACACATAGTCTGATTGAAGGGCTTATTTGGGATGCTCAGCTTGAAGAGAGACAAAGAGGAGTGAAATTTGAAGTTGCTCTTCCCAATTTGCAACTTATCAGAGACTCAGTGGAGACATTGAAGTCTGAGTACTTAGGCTTGATTGAAGATAGAGATCATGCCGTTGAATCTGCAAAGAAGGCCTTCATTGTTTTCGAAGAAAGGGAGAGTATGGTTGATGAGCTCACTTAGGAGCTTAAATCAACAAAGGACAAGTTGAAAGAAACTCAGTTGGATCTAACAGAGGTTGTAGACCAGTTTGCAAATTTCAAACTTTTCAAGGAGCAAGAGGATGCACAAAGAGCTAAAAAAATCAATCAAGTGATTGGAGATTTTGACTGTCTTCAAGAGGAGTTTGATCTTGAAAGCATTTCAAGAAAGTCAGAAGTTGCATGTGCAGATTTGGGGCAGCGAGACGAAAGGAATGGCTTCCAAGTCTTCGACAATCCCTTCTTTGAAGTGGGTGCTGAAGCAACTTATGACAATCCTCTCTTTGTTTTGAAAAATGAGTCAAGTAGTGAAGTGACCAAGCATGAGGTCAAGCGTGAACTCCAATCTAAGGATGCCTTGATATCACTCCATGAAGATGTGCCACGTATGTTGAGTAGTAATGAATGCATAAGTGGGTTTGAGGATGGAGTTTCTACATGGGAAGTGTTGATTCGTGGAGATTTCAACATCACCAACACCAAGGGGTTAACAAAGCAAGACTTGGTAGTTGCTGGTAACTTCATTACAGCAGCAAGGAGCAAAGATTTCAGTTTTGTTACTCATGAAGTAGGGAAGAAAAATGGACTAGAACTCGGTGTTTGTATGCTTGTCAATCCATCCCTTGGGATGAATGATGCTTTGGCATTTATTAGTCCATTTTTGGAGTTGGTTTTGAGGTTATTTAATACTTCATGCTCCTTTGCTGTTGAAACTTTCATGGATAGGTTTCAAAGGTTCATCAGAGGGAATGCCAATTTTACAAGTATGCACTTGATTTTGACCAGCACTCAGAGATGTGCTATGTTTCCTTGCCGGAGTGTTGGAGATTATTTTCAGTTAGGTATCCAAGCTTGGGATTCTCAACATGGGTTGATGGAGCATACAGTTTGTGGAAAGAAGAATTTATGGAGGAACAAGAATCAAATTTTCAGACTTTTTGGTGTTGTTCTCTTCTTTAGCAGCTTCTTGATGGTTCCATTTGTTCATCAACAAAGGGATTGGAGAGAGATTTTGAGCATGGGTTGGAGAAATGAACGATTGGTTGCTCTTGAATGTGTTTCCCAGCTAAGACCAAGACAGATTTTGAGACTCGAGCTTGCTGGTTTGAGGCAGACCAACCACCTTACATGTTGCGTTTTTCGCATTCAGGAGGGTTGGTTCATCACTCCTGATCAAAGAGGTGGTAGTTTTCTCATGGAGATGAATCTAGTGTGTTTTTCAACCACCTTGGAGGTGTCACCTTGCAGCTCGATGGTCATCTCACATGCTCACGCTTGGGATTTGGAGTGGTGTTGTTGTTTTCCTTTGGGTAGGACTCGAGAATCAGATTGCACTACGCTGATCCTAGTCTTGATCAGCAGCAATTATTTGTTCCTTCACACTTTTCCTACCCTCCAAATTCATCTTATGATGGTTGGTGATGTAAACTTCGACAGTTTACTCTCAGTAGTGATTCATGACAGCAGTCGCTCACATGCTTTGGTTCACCATTCTGAGACTCATGAGGCTGGAACTATGATTGTTTTATGTAGTCTTCATGGTTGTGTCAGTATAATTCAGATGAGGCATGGTAGCTTTATGCGGAGACATGAGCATGAGTTCGTTGAGCTCTTGCAAAGGATTGCTTTCCTCCTTGCAAGAAGAGTTGTAGAGGTCACACTTGCAGCCATGGTCCCATTTGTTACCATGTGGAGGTATGCGGAGGAGTTCGATTTTGATTTGAGTAGACTATCTCTCCTATTGCTTAGAATTGTGATTGACAGTAGTATCGTTGATACTGTTAATTCGAGGCGTTGTGGACATGAGATGTTGCATAATCTTGATCCCCCTCCTTTAAGATCTTTCGGTTTGAGTATCATGGATGGTAACACTTTGGGGTTACAAGGAAGGTTAGTGCAGCATAGGCATGATGATTTCACAGATGTGGTCAGAGTGGTGCAGCATCGGCTTGGTGGACCCTTCCTGCGATGGGTTTGGGAACCAGGGATCATACTTGTTTGCGTATGGATTAGTTCTAAAATTTTGGAGTTATGGTGGTATTGCTTGAGGACAAGCAATTTTGGGAAGGGCGGATTGTAATGTCCCCTTCTCAATCCTGATCTTCTCAGTGACCGTTGGCCTTTTCTGGAAACCCGAAGGCTTGTCGGAAGGTAAAATTAGGGTTCATGTCTTTGCTCGGAGTTGGTAGATTCAATGGCGGATTCTTTCTGGGTTTTCAGAGAGCTTCGCAGTGGTATGTTCACTTCGGCATTCAGAGCATTTTCTAGAATTTAGTATTTTTAGTAAATTCTATTTTTGGTAGTATTCCTGTTGAGTTCGGCATGGTTGACTCTCTGACTCAGTTTGATCTGTTGACTTGCTCTTGTATGGTTTCGGGGCCCATTTGGAGAGATAAGTTGTAATAATTAATTAAAGTCACGTTTTAATATTATATTATAACGTTGACCCCCTTGGCCTAGTCTGATGACTTCAAGTTGTTTTGAAAAGTGGTCTTGAGGGTGGCGCCTTCATAAAGGATTATTTCTTATTTTTCTAAAGTCAAACCAAGCTCTAAAGTGGATGCCATGATTAAAATATTGAATTTAATTAAAATGGTCAATATTGAATTTGAAGGAAAAGGACGCCATTTCATGAAGGGAATTAGGGTTTTGACTTAAAGAAGAGTTTAGGGTTTCGAGAAGTCAACAGGAGATTATAAAAGGGAGACTTGGTTCATCATTTGGGATCTTTTTGCCTATGCTATCGTTATGCTACCGGTTTGGCTCTGGAACTGCTTCGAGGAATGAAGGCCTTCTAGCTCGGGCATCGCTTCTTGTTTGCAAGACAACAACTAGTGGTGATTTAGTCTAGTTTTGTGAATTCATTGGATTTCGTGCATTGTAACCTGCATTTGTCTAGTTAGCTTCAGATTTTGCATGTTAGAAGTTTCTGGTTTTTGGCATTCGAGCTACAGCAGATTTGATATTTTATTCATAATTCCAAAAAGACAAAACAAATCATTGTGGGTATTGGCTATTTCCTTCCACCTTGGCTAGGCGCCCTTGCATGCTAGTTTGTAGATTTTTTGAGAAGCATCTGAATTTTATAAAGAAGAATCGCCCCTGTGCTGGGCCGTACCATCTGTTTCTTCTTGGGAATTGTGCATTAAATAATGTTCACCTTTTAAGTTGGCTTTTTGTTGTTAGTTTGAGCGCCCTTTTGATAGTATTGGTTTGCATTTAGTTTCATGTTATTTGAGTTGGTATTAAGGGAGTTACGAGCTATTAAGAAAATCCATATGCAGCTGGTTATACATGAAAATACAGGACTGTCATAACAGTTGCAAATTTCTGCATCTTCATCCTTGGACGGGTATTGAGAAGTTCTCAAAGATTTTTGCAGTAGCTTCATCGGGAATTGCTTCAGCAGGAAAGAGGTTGGATCTAGTGGTGCTCTTCATTATTAGCTTTATTCATCAGCAAAGCAAATTCTTTGATATTGTTGCAAAAACTGTTATAAGCTGATTCGCATTGTTAAGCAAGATTTCATCATCTTAAATTGTAAGCTGGCAGTAGTACTGACAGCCATATAGATTCTTGCTTTGTCAGATTGTAATAGTCCTCTTACTTTCAGCAGTTGATATTGTTTTAATTGATCTCCGCCCTATGGTAGCTACTATCCCATTCTGGGTTAGCAAGCACATTCTGGGTGTTGAGCAGTTTCATCTTTCAGCATTTCTTTCAAGCATTGTTATTGTAATCACTCTGTCATATGGTCGCCCCTCACTCCGCATTGGATTGGGTAGCACATACTTGACGTCGAGTTCCCTTTCCAGCATTTAGAGTAGAAGACCCTCTGACCAATGCTCGCCATCATCGGCGCCATACTGGTTAGAGTTACAGCATAAGCAGTTTGATTTCGATCCTCTGACCAATGCTCGCCATCATCAGCGCCATTCTGGTTAGAGTTGTTTTCAGTACGTTTGGGTTTCGCTTCTAACATTAACGGGTACTTGGTTGTAATGTTGTAATTTGATAATTGAAAAATCGAAAAAATTGGCTCGGAATATTTCAGCACATTCTTGACGTTGAGTAGTTTCTTTCAAGTATTGTTCTTTAATTTCTCCGCCATATGACAACACCTTTCCATCATTTGGATTGAGTGTGCATTCTTGGCGTTGAGTTCCTTTAAGCTTGGTTTTCAATTTGATGCTAATGCTAATCCAATTGGCTATTGCTGGTTTATGTTGTGTAATTCCCTCGAAAAAATTGGTTAGCATATTTCAATATGTCACATAAAGATGTATATCATTTAAGAATTATTCAATAAGCTTGTATGGTTATGTAAAATATTAATAAATTACAATAAGTTGTGATTATATTTAGTAAAATAAACTAGTCCATGTGGTCGATTATATTTGATAAAATACATGAGCCCATGTCTATGATTCATCGCGAAATTGTCATGTCCCCTTTTTGTAATTATCTATGTTATGAACCAAATTGCCTATTTCTTATTTTACACATCTCCCTTGGTCTCATTTTGTGTGCATATTATTCCTGTTCTTTTCCCCAATGTCTATATAAGGTCCCCAAAGTCTTTGAGTTTGAAGTCATGCTCAATCTTCTAAGTTTTTATCAGTCATCAGAGTTTTGGAATACCTTGTCTAGGCATACTTTCTCATCTTAATCCAACATTTTGGGACTTCTTCATTCTATCATGCTTGCCATCCTTCCCTTGCTCTTCCTTTGTATTTGTTGGACTTTCGGTCTTATGGTATATCCCCAAGTTTCAAACTCTGCTATTCTCACCATTGTTCTATTTGACCCTAGCATATGTTGCAATGTCATTGATGGTCTATTTTTGGTGCCATAAGTTATTCTAGCTAAGTTTTCTCTCCCAAGAATATTGTTTAAAAATTAAAGGTGTGGATTCACATGTACACCTGGCATTAGAGGATGAAAATGGCATTGCTTTCATTTAATGAAGTAGTTATAATATGAGGCTAGCATATCTAAGATCCAATATCTATCATGTCCCATTTCCAATCAATCTAAGTGTAATGTCTTGAAATAACCCCCTTACAATTTTTCAAATTTTCACATCAACAACTTCACTCGTTAGCGTTAGCAAAACCAAAACCAGTTGATGAAAGTAACCCTATACCAACAATGTACACGAAGATCCCAATGATGGGCGAGGTGTGAGCATATGGCGCCGGGGATTGTTAGCTAATAAACTGAAATGTTGGAAATTACAATGCTTTGCAACTCAACCACTTATTCAGCGAGAGTAGTTTGACGGCTCATCAGATCAACAAGATGAGAAATGCAAGTACTGAAAGTTAAGACAACAAGGCCTATCTCTTCCACCAAATGGTGGGAATGAAAATGCTTATGCAAGAAAGTAAATAAGGCGGTGAGGCTTGCCCTCTTCCACTAATAGTGGGAATACAATACTAATTTGCAGAAATGTAAAGGAGTTGATTAGTACTACTGATTCAACGTTACACTATGAAATATAATCTGCAAGAAGCCAAGTGTTAAAGTTATCCAAGTTGCTGCAAATGATATTATACGTTTCTCCAAACTTCATAAGACTCCCAAATATGAAAAACAAACATAGAACTCCAACTACTACAATCTGATATAGAAAACCAGCACTCATAAAATGCAAACCAGCAAGATTGACATTCACCTAAATGCTCCTAACTCCTCCAAAACTCATTGAATTGACATGAGATAAGATGCAAATGAAGCCTAAGGAGAAGGCGTCCAAATCAAGACCAAAAAACAGTTGCAAATATAAACTATTATTTAATGCACGCTTCCCAAGACACTCCCAAGCATGGTACAGCCTCCCAAGAGGGGCAACCAGCAATTTGAAATCATAGACTTCTCTAAAAATTATGAAACTTAGCAAAAAGGGATTCCTAGGACAATGGAATGGAATGGAATGAGCCACTACTCAAAACCAACAAAAATTCGCCTAATGAGTTATGAGCGAAAACCACCTACAACCAAACCAAAAACTAGCAACCTGCAAATTGACAAAAACATCAAAGAACATCAAAAAACTTCAAACAACTTCATTACAATGAGCTCCATCTGTTCTTTAGTGTAAAAAACAACCTTTTCTCTTAGCTAGTTGCTATCTTTCAAGCAAAAAGCCAAGATAGCTAGGAGGTATGCATTCCTCGAAGCAATTCAATCACCATTTCGGCAGCACTTCATTATAATGGATGATAAGAATGAAGCCCAACACTCATATTTATAACCTTTCCTCTCCAAATTCAAATTCAACTCCCTCCAAGATGGACGCCTAGCTCAAACTCACATTCACTTTTCCATAATCTGCAATTTGCATTTCATTTCAACCTTCTCCAAGCCGTCCATTTCATGAAGGCAATATACTTTATCAAAAATACAAATAAAGTATAATGTGGCGTCTAAAATAATAAAGTGAAATACTCATAGTTGCCGGGAGACGCAGGGTACGGTACTGGTACGGGGACGGGGACGCCAATAAAATTAGGGTACGTGAGTTAAATGAATAAGGAGACGGCTATTTTATATGTAAATGATTCACGGAAGATTTTGGGTACGGGGACTGGTACGTTGTCTATCTTCCCAAAATGGAGTTTCCTGACAACTATGGAAATACTTTATAATTAATCAAATATTCCTCCAAACTAGGCATCCACTTTGCCTAAGTTAAAATTTCACTTAAAACATATTAATTCACCCAATAAGGCCTCCAAAATGACTTAATTAAAAAAATCACTTATCTCTTCAAAAGTGGCGTCCCATTTAGCCTTAGTAAATATTTAACTTGATAATTTCCAACTAAGGCGTCCATAATTGAAAATCACTTAAGCCATGATTTGCCAAAAATAGGCTCTAGAAATGCTGGAGACCAAATTGCTTATATTGCCTTGCTAGAAATAGCCAATGAACTGAACTGTTGAAACCCTGCTAAAAATAACACTTACTAAAAATAGCATACTACTAAAAATAGTAAGTGTGTCCAAATGCATTTTAACCACATTTTGAGTAGCCGTCGCAACTTACTAAAAATAGTAAGTCCAAAAAAGTCCTCTATTTCAGTTGCATGTCACACCATTGTGAAGCTCTCTGAAAACCCAGAAGGAATCCAAAACCCAAACTGCAAAACTCCAACATGCAAGCCTCTAGAACTGCCAAAACATCCTCCTAGAAAATAGGATACCCTAATTACTGCTCCTGACTAGCCTACGGGCCTCCGAAAATAGGCTATTAGCCACGAAAGAGCGTATAGCTAAAATGGGGACATTACAGTCCGCCCTTCCCAAAATTGCTTGTCCTCAAGCAATGACACTACACTCCAAACTGATCCCACCAAAACTTATAGGATCCTAGGGTCCCATGTCCATCTCAAAAAGACCCACCATGCTGATGCTGCTCTACTTTGATCATACAAATGAAACAGCTCTTTGCAAAGTCACAACAACCACATCCTCAAAACTCCTCAAAGATGTATAATGCCTCCTCCAAATAATACTGGTATATCCAAGAAGACTCCCAACAATTTTCACAAATTTCTCTTCAAGAGTCTCAAAATGCAAAACCCAATCGAGCAATGGTTCGCTGCCCCAAACATTTGTACATGAAAATGTACAAAGATTGCCACGAGAATGAGCACGATTTCTATCCCAAAGGTGATTCTGCTCTGTTCGAACCATTATTTTATCATTTGAGGCCAAAAATCATCTCTAGAAAGAGATTGTGTAGTGAAAATATGAGTGTACCAGCTGCCCTCCAAATAAAAAATGAATGTCTCAACATCAGATTTAAAAGAAATCAACAAGCAAGGAAATGAATAACTACTGCAATACTGAAAGTCCACATTTATTTTAACCAATCTGCTAGAAAACAAAGATGGAAACACCCACTCTAAAAGCTCCATTACAGGAAAAAACCATTCTCTACTCCAACTTCCTCTCCGAACCTCCAATTGATGATAAAAAATAATCATCAAATGGCTGATAAAGAAAGTAATAGCGCCCATAGAACTGAAAATTTGACGCTTATCACTCCAACATACCTTCTTTTCACATATAATGATTATCATCAAATGCAAGTTGATACCATGATCCCAAATCATAAGTAAAGAGGATCCATTCCCAAGATGGAGGATTACTCTGACTAGAACGTTTTGATCAATACGTTCTATTTGAATCATCACATCTTGAAACTCCAAAAAGTATTCAACAAATCTGAATTCATTGAGAAAATTGAATTCAAAATCAGGAGACAAGAATTGCTGGAAAGTTTCAATAACCCTTCATCAAACTCCATTATGAAATTAGTTACTCTTAAGGTAGCTGGTGCAAACATAAAATCAGATATAAATCTAACCAACATTCAAATGTTGAATAAACTCTTCATCGGAATGCCAATCAATTCTATGATGCCAATCAAGAATAGTGACTTCATTCCTCCTTGATTCTTGATTTTCCATCTCCTAAAGAGTGGATAGACTAGGAACAATAGTAAAGATATCATTATGCAACTCATGTATCGTTATTCCACTGCTAGAAGAAGTGCTAGAATTCTCCCCTTCAACATTAGTGTCTAAAGAGATTTCCTCATTAATCTAAAAAAAGGATTTTCATGAAACTTATTAGCACCAACCTCAAATAAATGATTATCATAAACTTGGAAAACATGTTGATGCAAATTTGAATTCCCCATTCTTTCAGGACAATGATTCAAGTCGAAAGTCTCTTGTATGAGATCAAGCTCATCAAGGACTTCTTGAATTTCTTCAGCTCTTTGTGCATTCTCTTGCTCCCTAAAAAGTTTGAAGTCAACAAACTGGTCTTTTACCTCTGTTAGAGCCAACTGAGTATTTTCTAACATGTCCTTTGTTGATTCAAGTTCCAGTGTAAGCTCATCAACCTTTCTCTCATTTTCTTGGAAAACACAAATGGTCTCCTTTGCAATTTTGAAGGCATAATCTCAATCTTCAATCAAGTGTATGCATGTTGATTTCAATGCCTCCAAGGAGTCTTTGATAAGTTGCAAATTAGGAAGAGCAACTTCATCCTGAACTCCTCTTTGTCTTTTTTCAAATTGAGCCTTCCAGTAGAGATCTTCAACCAAACTGTGTGTGCGGTCAAACCTGGATAGAACTCGCACTTCCCTTTCAAAGGACTCTCTGAATTGATCTTCCCACTCAAGAATATTCATAAGATGGTGGATTGCTGGTAGGCTGCTTTTCAATATCAGAACTTTGTTTTGTATCTCCGCTGCCCTCGTAGATGCTCCAATATTCTCGTCTTCCACCACCAACTAGCTAAGATTGCTCAATAACAAGAAGAGAATCATCCTCCACAATTTCTTCGCCCCTTTGTTTGCAATCAGCTTCTTGAATAGGTGAATCAGATTTGTGTTTGAGAACCTCTGTAAACCTTTCATCCCCAAGAGCCATATGGTCTTCTAGCTCTTCTTCCTCCTCACTGTCTCCTTGATGAAAGGTTATGGAAGCCCACAACTCGATCAATGAGTCATCATTGAACGTTGTTCTGAAAGTTTCGATAGCAACAGACTTCACCTTAGTGGCTGCAACCAACTCAAAGGGATCATCATGGAGCTTTGCCAAGCAATCTTCTTCATCAAAGACACCTTCCCCTCTAAAGGCCACCTCATAGCTTGCATTGCAATCTGATTTTTGATCTTCATCAGGATCAAAGGGAAATTCATCCCACATAGTGTGATGTCCCCTTCCTAGTCAGCGCAGCTGGATTTGAGGTTAGCCTATCATTCTGATCCTCGTAGGCTGACAGTGGTGTGTAGAGGATCATTTGAGGCAGTTACCCGGTGTTCAGGAGCATCATTCTTTCAGTTGACTCAGGTTGGGCCTTCATAGAATCTTTCAGAGAGGTTTTTCAGTTACTTACTATTTATAGTAAGTCAGGCAGGCGAAAGCTGCTATTTTGGGCAGGGCACCTGGTTAAGCTGGTTAGCTCAGAGTCGACCCAGTTTGTCAGTTTCATGGTTAGATGGAAAATAACGGAGCATTTAATGATTATTAAATAATTGATATTTTGACTTTATGTTATAAAGTTACTTTATTAATATATTTAAATATTAATGATTAATGGCATATTATAAAGTATTTTTAATACTTTATAATAAAGAGAAATATTTATTATAATGAATAATTATTTATTCATTAAAAGATGGGACGCCATTTATTTAATATTTTCCCTAAGTTAAGAAGGGCGAATTTAATCATTTATTTTAATGATTATTAAAAAGAAGCTTGGGTCGAATTTTTGAAAGGGTTATATATACACTGCCAAGACAAATCGAACTCTTATGTTATGATTATTCAATTTGTCTTATTCTCTCTCTGAGTATTGGGGTTTGCGAACCTAGGGTTTTAGCAGACATTGATTTTGGAGAACGTTCCCTCTTCAAGATCTGACATACTGAGGCTGTGAAATACCAGTTGAAGATTGTCCATCGGCGTGGCTTCATCCAGAAGTCATACAGAGTTCACAGTGAAGTTTTCATTCAGTATTTGGTTCTATTATTCATCAGGAAGAATCGCCTTTTAGAGAGCATTATTGTTTTGCATCTGGCACAATTTCCAAGACAAAGGTACGGCTGCAATTAATGCTGTTGATAGGCCGTACATACTGTAGAAAGGACATCTTTTTCCTCTGGCAACCAAACGCCTATTTTCTGAGCTTCCAGTCTTCATCATTTTGGGCGCACCAGTAAGGGAAATCGATTTCAGCTGTTATCTGGGAAAAGAAAGCAAGATCTAAGCTTGGCCGTACATTTCATCATTCCTCCAGGCAGCTGCAAGCAATAACCAGGTTCCTTTAATAAATTTATTTGTTCACTTCTTCTGTTCCGGAAAGCATTGTAGTTGTTCGATAACGATAATAAAATCATCTGCCATTGCTCTGGAAGTTATTTGGTGCATCGTTATTTATTTATGAATTTATTTCTCAAAATCGCACTTTCTTTCCAATTATTCAAAACCCTCAAAAAAAGTCAAAAATTGCAAAAACACAAAAAAACGTAGTTACAGTTGAGAAGTTGAGTTGAGAGACACCTGGTCTCTTACACATAGGTTCTTTATCATACCTTGGTGCCATCACACCCGGATCTCAAATGCTAAAGGGTTGATGGTGATGATCAATAGGAAAGTGCTCATCGTGCTTCTCTTGAAGTGTTGACTCTTTGAATGAGTCACTCCCCATTTCACTTAAACTGATATCTTCAGTAGTAGCTCCCTCCATGGGCTTAGTTTGATAATCAAACCCAATACCACCCATGTCACTATCATTGTATTGGAATAAAGAATCATTAAAGCTGGCTGCTTTGAATACTTTATCATTCTTTTCTTCAATGGACCTATCATGATTAGGTGTGTTACTGATTTCAACATTAGCAGGCCCATGCATAACAAGGAGATCTTCTTGGTTACTTGTCATGAACTCTTCATGTGGAAACTCTTCGGAAATTGGGTCAGCAACAAGTTGAGAATTATCCCTCCCCAAATATTCAACATGATTAGATATGAACTCATCTGAATCATTATAAACATCATCACTATGAAAGTAGTCATAAGCTGATTCAAGGACGCCACTAGTATTTCCTTCATCTTGCTCTATCTTCTTCAAAAGTGGCTTCAATTTCTCCTCACATCGACTAAACAATTCATTGATCAACATATCAGCAATAGGAGAAACCTTTTCTTCACGTTCATATGCGTCCAAGAGAAGAGATTGGACATTTGGTGGAATTTCATCAACCTCTTTAGTAGTGAGAACAAGAATATTCCTTACAGCTGCAATGACATTCTCTTCTTGTTTGCTCCAAGTGGATATGAAGAGGTAGTGAAACAAGTGATAAATTTGATTTTGCATTTCCAAGTTTATTAGCAAGATACACATCCTGAGGTCTGAAAATGTTTTTAAAATAGCAACTCTTATGGAAAATTGATTGCTACTGGTTTCATCAAGATCTTGGAAACTTTCTACAATCCTATGAAGAATCTTCTTCATGGTTTCACCATCATAAGGCATCAAAGGTGCTATAATTCTCATAACTTCACTCAAGCATGAAGTAACCAACAAACTTATTTCTTCTCTGGATGCCCTATCCAATAGGGATGAATCAAAGAGGTCATTGTAGGAGATAATGCCTTCTTCAACATTTCAGTAGGTGACTGTTGGACTTGGCTCAAACAATGTTCCAACTCTAACAATATACTCACTTCTTCACCTCTTGTCTGACATTCATCATTGAGCCTTGTACCTGCAATGGAGAGTGACCTTGCCAATCTTCTTTCTTCTTTAGAAGCCATAACCAAATCTGACTTCTCACGGTTTCTAAATTTCAGAAAATTTAACATTTTTAGGAACTTCTAGAAGTTGAAACAGAGCTCAGTTCTGACCTTTGGTGTAGAATCTGATTTCTCTGTCACTCATCTGTCAACTGAGCTCTATCTTTTCACAGGATGGCAGGATCTTGGCTCTGATACCACTAAAATAGCCCCCTTACAATTTTTCAAATTTTCACATCAACAATTTCACCCGTCAGCATTAGCAAAACCAAAACTAGCTGATGAAAGTAACCTTACACCAAGAATGTACACCAAGATCCCAACGACAGGCGAGGTGTGAGCATATGGTGTTGGGGATTGTTTGTTAGCTAATAAATTGAAATGCTGGAAATTACAATGCTTTGCAACTCAACGACTTATTCAGCGGGAGTAGTTTAACGGCTTAGTCGATCAACAAGATGAGAAATGCAAGTACTAAAATTAAAGACGGCGAGGCCCGTCTCTTCCACCAAACAGTGGGAATGAAAATGCTTATGCAAGAAAATAAATAAGGCGGCGAGGCCTACCCTCTTCCACTAATAGTGGGAATACAATAGTAATTTGTAGAAATGTAAAGGAGTTGATCAGTACTATTGATTCAACGTTACAATATGAAATATAATCTGCAAGAAGCCAAGTGTTATAGTTGTCGAAGTTGCTGCAAATGATATTATATGTTTCTCTAAACTTCATAAGACTCACAAATATGAAAAACAGACCCAAAACTCCAACTACTACAATCTAATATAGAAAACTAGCACTAATAAAATGCAAACCAGCAAGACTGACATTCACTTAAATGCTCCTAACTCCTATAAAACTCATCAGATTGACATGAGATAAGATGCAAATGAAGCCTAAGGAGAAGGCGTCCAAACCAAGACTAAGAAACAACTGCAAATATAAACTATTAGTTAATGCACGCTTCCCAAGACACTCCCAGGCATGGTATAGCCTCCTAGGAGGGGCAACCAGCAATATAAAATCATAGACTTCTCTGAAAATTATGAAACTTAGCAAAAAGGGATGCCTAGGACAATGGAATGGAATGAGCCACTACCCAAAACCAACAAAAATTAGCCTAATGAGTTATGAGCGAAAAACACCTATAGCCAAACCAAAAACCAACAACCTGCAAACTGACAAAAACATCAAAGAACATCAAAAGACTTCAAACAACTTCATTACAATGAGCTTCATCTATTCTTCAGTGTAAAGAACAACCTTTTCTCTTAGCTAGTTGCTATCTTTCAAGCAAGAAACCAAGATAGCTAGGAGGTATGCATTCCTCAAAGCAATTCAATCACCATTTCGGCAACACTTCGTTATAATGGATGATAAGAATGAAGCCCAACACTCATATTTATAACCTTTTATCTCCAAATTCAAATTCAACTCCCTCCAAGATGGATGCCATACTCAAACTCACATTCACTTTTCCATAATCTGCAATTTGTATTTCATTTCAACCTTCTCCAAGCTGTCCATTTCATGAAGGCAATATATTTTATCAAAAATACAAATAAAGCATAATGTGGAGTCTAAAATAATAAAGTGATATACTTTATAATTAATCAAATATTCCTCCAAACTAGGTGTCCACTTTGCCTAAGTTAAAATTTTACTTAAAACATTATAATTCACCCAATAAGGCCTCCAAAATGACTTAATTAAAAAAATCACTTATCTCTTCAAAAGTGGCGTCCCATTTAGCCTTAGTAAATATTTAACTTGATAATTTCCAACTAAGGCGTCCATAATTGAAAATCACTTAAGCCATGATTTGCCAAAAATAGGCTCCAGAAATGCTAGAGACCAAACTTCTTATATTGCCTTGCCAGGAATAACCAATGAACTGAATTGTTGAAACCCTGCTAAAAATAGCACTTCTAAAAATAACACTTACTAAAAGTAGCATACTGCTAAAAATAGTAAGTGTGTCCAAATGCATTTTAACCACATTTTAAGTCGCTGTCATGTAATGTCCCCTTTTCAAGCTTGACACTTTCAGTGACCGTTAGCCTTTCCTTGGGAACCCGGAGGCTAGTCGGAAGTTAAAATTAGGGTTTCCTAATTTTGAGGAGATCATTGCTCGGAGATGATAGTTTTAATGGCGGATTCCTTCTGGGTTTTCAGAGGGCTTCGCAGTGATATGCTCGTCTCAGCATTCAGAGTACTTTCTAGAATTTACTATTTTTAGTAAATTCTATTTTTGGCAGTTTCCAGATGAGCTCAGGTTGGTTGACTTCCGGTTTCAGATTGATCAGTTGACTTCATCAGTTTTGGCTTCAGGGCATTTTCAGAGAAATGAGGTAAGTCATTTAAATTAAAAAGTCACGTTAAAATGTTATATTTTAATGTTGACCCTTGGCTTAGACTTAATGACTTGATGTTGTTTTAAAAAGGTGGTCACTGAGGGTGGCGCCCTCATTAAAAGAATATTTTAATATTTCCTAAGTCAAAGCAAGATTATGATAGGCGCATATTTCAAAGTTGAATATTTAAATGAAATATTAAATCAAGAGCTTGAAGGCAAAAGTACGCCCATCATTGAGGAGAGGGGATTTTGACCTAAAATCAGATTCTAGGGTTTCGTGAAGTCAAGTGAAGATTATAAAATGGAGTCTTGTGCATCATTTTGGTCATCTTGGAAAATACACCGTTATGCTGCCGGATTGAATCTGGATCACTTCGAGGGATGAAGACCTCCTAACCATTGGGCATCACTTCGTGTTTGAGAAACAACATCTAGTGGTGAATTTCAGTCTATGTGTGAGTGCATCTTTAGTTCATTCATTGTATGTTCATTTTATTGTAACTTAGATCAGATTGGCATATTCATATTTCAGCTTATTGCATTATTGTAGACAGCAGATTTGAAGTTTTTATCATATCTCAAAAAAAGACAAAAATATCATTCTGGGTATTGCATCATTAGTTAAGTTTGTCTTAGGCGCCCTTTTCTTCCAGATCTTAGATTTTTAGAAGGAGCATTGAATTTTTAAGAGGAAGTCGAAATTCTGTACTAGGCCGTACCACTGGCATATGCATTGGAATCCGTGTTAAATAAATCTGCAGGGTTTGGTTCAGTTTCAAGGGTCTAACTTGGTCGCCTAGGTCTTCTGAGTGTTTTGCATTCTGTGGCATGTCAATTGGAGGATTATTGAGCAAGTTGAGAACATTTTTGGGAATTTGTGAACTGCTGATTTCTCATTTAAAGTACAGATCTGACAGAAAACAGTGTACAGAAATCTGCAATTCTGTTTGTGGATGGACATCGTTAATTCTTAAGGATTGTAATTGATTATTGGCTGATCGTACTATTTGACAAGCATATGATATATTAATATTGCAGGCAATCATAATCTTTTGTAAACTGGCAGTAGTACTGACCAGTATTTAATATTGCTTGTCCTATTTTGTAATAATCATTCCTACTTTCAGTTTTAGAGTAAAATAGTGATAACTCCGCCCTATGGTCGCTACTGTCCATTCTGGATGAGCAAGCACATTCTGGGTGTCGAGTAGTTTCAATTCTCAGCATTTCTCTTTCAGCATTTGCTTTGTATTCACTCCGTCATATGGTCGCCCCTCACTCCGCATCGGATTGGGTAGCACATACTTGACGTTGAGTTCTTTCCTGCAAGTAGAATAGAAGACCCTCTGACCAATGCTCACCTTCTGCGGTGCCATTCTGGTTAGAGTTATTTTCCTGCACGTTTTGGTTTTCTCATCTAACCTTAACGGGTGCACTTGCTTGAATGTTGTAATCTGTTATGTGAAAACGAAAAAATTTGGCTCGGTATATTTCAGTGGTATCAGAGCCACGTATCCTGCCATCCTGTGAAATCAGCCTTCTATGAGTGACAGAGAACAGAGGTATTTGGCAAGAGTATACAAGACAGGTACAGTTCAGACACAGTTGTATCAAGCCCCAGAAGGTCACACAGCTTCCGAGGTTTTGAGGGCTAATTGGGAGCCTTCACAAGAAACATAAATGGGGGATAATGAAAGAAGTTCTGGCAACAGAGGTGACAGTGGGAAGGGTATAGACAATTCAGCCAATTTGGGTCAAGGACTCGATAAGAAGATGGATGCCATGATGGATATGTTTTCTCTCCTGTTGGGGAGATTGGGTCCCAATATTCCACAACACAACACAGGGCATACCGGGGAGCACAGTGCTTCCAACCCGCACAATGGTCATGTTGCCCAACCTGCAGTGAGCAACACTTACATTTCTGCTAGACCATTCAAACCCACGTTTTTGACACCAGCAATCCCACAGCCTGATCCTGAAGAAAATGTTTCATCCTTGGAGAGGGTGAGGATAGGCCGAACAGAGTATGACACCCTTCCTGATGAAGTAAAACTTGACATGTCCTTCAATGATTACATGGAGTATAGAAGGAAGGATAGAGGCCGAGGGAGAAACTATGATCAAAGAAGAACCCCAGCACAAGGAGATTGGAATCAAGCTCTCAACAAGGTTACGCTTGCCCATTTTGATGGAAGCGATAATAATTCTGCTCGAGCTTGGTTACAAAAACTAGACAACTATTTGGCACTTAGGCCAATGGCGGAAGAAGAAGCGATTAGATTCGCTACGCTACACCTAGATGGGGTGGCGCATGAATGGTGGTACCATGGCCTAGTCACCTTAGGTCATGGGTCTATCACTAGCTACGATGAGTTCACCAATAGACTCATTGAGAGGTTCGAGAAGAAGGATCCAGAAGTGCACTTTAGGGAATTGGCACAGTTGAGACAATATGGCACTGTGGATGCCTACATAGCTGAGTTCCAAAGACTTTCAGTTATGGTCACTGGAATCACAGAGAGAAGATTAGTAATCCTATTCACTGAAGGATTGATGGAGCCAATCAAGGGTTGGATCAAAGCTTTTGATCCACCGTCCCTACAAGAAGCAATGAAAAAAGCTAGAAACATGGAGTGGGCTGCTCCCAAAGCAAAGTTCCATTCCAAACCAGCTTTTCACAAAGGAGATAGAGGGAAAAAGTTTCATCAGAAGCCTCACCATAAGGAGTTTAAACCACAGAAACCCCCTGGCTCAAGATTGGATCCAGAGACTATCAATGAACTCCGTAGGAAAGGGTTATGTTTCCGTTGTTGGGAAAAATGGTCCCAAGATCATGTGTGCCCAAAGGGTGCCAAAATTCATCAAATTGAGTTCTATACAGCTGATGAAAGCAATTCTGATTTTTCTGATCAGCAAGCTGATTTTGAGGACAGCGATGAAGAAAATACTCCAGATGAGTCTGAAGGTGAAAAAGAAAGTGGTGGTACATTGGCTCAACTTTCGAGCTTCCAAAAGAATGAGACATTTAAAGTTCGGGGGATGATCAAAGGGCAACGTATTGTCGCTTTAATTGACACTGGTGCAACACATAACTTCATAGACGAAGTTGTGGTGGCAAAGAAAGGATTGCAAACAGAAGACTTTGAAGGGTTCAGAGTTATGGTTGCGGATGGGTTTCACATCTCATGCACCAAGAGGATTCCGAACATGTCAATGCAATTGGGCAATTACGAAGTCAAGGATGACTTCTATGTGGTCAATATTGGAGATACGGATGCTGTCCTTGGCATTCAATGGCTGCGATCTCTTGGAGAGATCTCTCTAAATCTGCAAACTATGGAGTTGAAGTTTCAATCCGATGGAAAGAAGGTGGTGTTGAGAGGAATGTCAAATGGTGGCCCTCGGATTGTTTCATTCAAGAGGATGGCGAAGTTGATACGTCATGATCAAGTGGAGTGGGCTGCTGAGTGCATGATTCTTCCAGCGAGTCCAGCTGAAACTAAAGTAGAGCATCCTCCTGATATCAAATCTTTACTCACCAAAAAGAGTAAAGTGTTTGCTGATTTACCTCCTGGACCTCCTCCTGATCGAGGTTCAGAACACATCATAGAGCTCAAGGAAGGAGCTAAACCGGTGATCACAACTCCATATCGGTATCCGAAGAGGCAAAAGGATGAGATCGAGAAGTATATCCGAGAACTTTTGGAGATGGGTTTCATACGCCCAAGCAAGAGCCCCTTTGCATCTGCAGTGGTTCTTGTGAAAAAGAAGGATGGTACCATGCGCATGTGCGTGGACTATCGTGCTTTGAACCAAAGCACCATCAAGAATAGATACCCCATTCCCAGAATAGATGAGCTCATTGATGAGCTACATGGGGCTAAGTTCTTTTCGAAGATTGATCTGAGGTCGGGTTACCATCAGATACGAATGAGGGGGTCGGATGTGGAAAAAACAGCTTTCAGATGTCACTATGGCCATTTTGAATTCTTAGTCATGCCATTTGGGTTGACTAACGCTCCGGCAACCTTTCAGTCTTGCATGAACCGTGTCTTCCAGAATCAGTTACGAAGGTTTGTGCTGATATTTTTTGATGACATTCTGATCTACAGCAAGACGTGGGAGGATCACCTCAAGCACTTGGAGGAAGTGCTCAGTATCATGGAATCTGAGAGCTTGTTTGCTAAAGCTTCCAAATGTGAATTTGGAATGGTGGAGTTACTGTACCTTGGCCACATAATCAGTGCTGAGGGAGTAAAGGTGGATCCGGAGAAGATCAAAGCAGTGGTTGATTGGCCACCACCTGAAAGTTTGACTCAGTTGAAAGGTTTTTTGGGCCTTTGTGGTTTCTATCGGAGGTTTGTTAAGGGGTATTCTCAGAATGCGGCTCCCCTTACTGATCTCACCAAAAAGGGAGCCTTTGTTTGGTTAGAAAAGGCTCAAGTTGTTTTTGACAAATTTAAGAAGATCATGAGCTCGTGCCCAGTTTTGGCTATCCCTGATTTCTCCAAGCCATTCGAGCTGCAGTGTGATGCATCGGGTGAAGGAGTTGGTGCTGTCCTGATGCAAGAAAAACACCCTATTGTGTTTGAAAGCCGAAAATTAAGGGGTGTGGAAAGGTCATATTCAATTTATGACAAAGAAATGCTTGCCATTATGCATGCATTAGCCAAGTTCCGACAATACTTGGTGGGGAATAAGTTCGTGGTTAAAACAGACCACAATAGCCTCAAGCATTTTATGCACCAGAAGGATTTAAATGAGAGGCAACAGAAATGGGTAAGTAACCTTCAAGCTTACGAC
>VDFB02053160.1:0-40061 GCA_007258455.2 Sequoia sempervirens | reverse complement strand
AGAATAAAATTCAAGCACTTTCCTATTCTCAAGGGTCACTTAAAATACCACAATCCACATCTTAAAACCATGCTAGCCCACATAGCCATGCCACCCCCTAGAGGGTGCCCATGTTTTTTCCTTTCCCAGGTCTTAACCAAAGACAAATCCTCTATTTTTGGCCAGTAATCCCTGATGGTTATATGGTGAGTATCTTGAGGGTAGATTATTCCCTCCCCTTGTACCGTGATATTAGAAGTGTTCAAAAACTGACTCGGTTGGCTTCTACACTAAGGTTTCTAATAAGGGTTTCTGTTTGGTGTGAAAATAGATAAAATCCCTCAGGAGACCTCCCAACCTTTAGAAAAAAGTCTTTGGGGATGGTTATCTTGCACACTACCTTCGAATTGCGAACTTTCCCCGAATTCACTTTTGATTATAGTGGGTCAGAAAACTTGGCTTTAGTTGTTCCCACTTAGGTCATTCCCATAGGGTGAGTACTTTTTCCCACCACGAAAAGCCTTCTAAAGGTTTTAACAAAGCATAAAATAGTGAGTCTAGCATTCTAGTCACCTAGTTAAGGGGAAAGCATAGGCCTATCACTTCAAGCACAAAAGACAAGGTGTTCTTTAACCTTCTAATTAAACTAGGTTCCTAATTTAATCAAAAGAAGAAAATAAAAGCTCCATCCCCTACATACATCATTAGTAGTTGCATAATATTGTCTTTGACCAACATATTATGCACCTAAAAAATAGAAAACCTCAATAAGTTCTCAGAATTTTAAAATTTTGCAAAATTAACTAGATGTGCTAAAACAATCCTCATATGCGCTAAAAGATCATTCATATGCACTAAAGAACTATCCAATGCAGTAGAAGAATTAATGTATGGACTAAAATAAAGACCAAATGTGCTATAAAAACCCCTTTTTGTGCTAAAACAGACGTTGGATGCACTAAAAGATTAGTTTAATGCATTGTAACAGGGTCTAGATGTGCTAAAATATTCTTTGTATGTGATGAAAGAACTCACGGTCGCACTAAAAGAAGTTCACATCTAGAATCTATAAAACAACTTCCAAAAAGCATCAATAAAAATGGGATAGGCCCCATGGTGGGTGCCAATTTCTATGTGAGGTAAAATGTATAAATGAACAAGACCACACAAGAAATGAAACATATTACATTAAAGATTTGAATCATAAAACTAATCTAATTACAAACAAAGAAAATTCTCTAAACTTGTTCCATTGTTCTCTATTCTCAAGGATCCTCTAAATCATTAGTGATCTCAAATTTGTATATTGTACTATGATTGTTTGGATGACAACCTAAGAAATTAGATGCTTTAAATGCAAGAATTTAAGTTCCTACATGATATTGAATGCTACAAATGATAATGGTGATATTGACAATGGATATGGTGTTGAAGACTATGACGAAAATTTTGTATAAGAGCTAAGATGATAAATTCAATGCAGCTATAAACTAAGACATGATACTAAACTAAAATGATTCTACAATGCTCAAATACTAAATCCTAAATTGATCTATGATCACTAAATGCTCTTAATATTTTTGCATAATAAGTTTACTCAAAGATGTGATGCAAAATGATGTAGAATGGGCTTGTATTTATAGGATTTCCAAAGCATCTTGTGATGTGGCAGCAATCAATGGGTAGGATTTTAGCATGAGAGATAAATGGGGGAGATGGAAGAAGTTAGAAAGAATCACGGAGGATGTTCCCTTGACCAAGGGAAACATGCCAAATGTATGAGAGAATAAAATGTGTGAGATTGTCAAGTTTCCAAAGTTTGTTTTGGAATTGGTTAAGAATAATGCAATTTAAATATATGTGGCACTTGATGAGGTGGCAAGAGGAAAAGTTGTAGAAATGTGCCTAAATTCAAATTGAGCATTTAAATTTAGTGAAAATATTATTAATTAAATAAAACAAACTATGTGAATTTGTTTATTTAATTAAAATAGAAGAATGTGATTTTAGATTGAAGAATTAGAAGAGTGTGAACTATACAAATAAATTTGGAATTTATTTATAAGTAGATGAATTAAAGGGGTCCATTAATTAAATAAATTTTATTTAATTAATTAATTTTCTTGACCGATTTTAGTTGTATACAATATCAAGTTTCCACAATCCATATTATAGTTTAGCATTATTTTTGGATTCAATTGTGTAGCAAGTTTTTAGCACCAACATTTCTAATCACACTTCTAATTTTATTAATTTTTCCATTGCAAATTTGCATTTTTCCATGTCTATACTATACTAAAATGGAACTCATTAGAGTAGACAAAATATTGTTAAATCCATCCTTTGTACTTTATAGGCTTTAACTTATCCATCCTCAATAAGATTTTAGGCATTATACCTCACTCAAGCTCTTCAAAAGACTCCAAAGACTTCTTCATGACCAAATTCCAACTATCATGGACAATAAAATTATCCCCAATTTCACTTGAATTCTCTAAAATAGAAGATAATGTGTCTAGAGCATTAATGTCAAAATTACCCCTATTAATCATTTTCTCAATTAGTTGTTCCCTTGGGCAACATATATCTCTGAGACTTTTGATTTTATCTTTTACTTAGATATTAATTGCATGAATATTAGTCATTGTATTATATCCATTCCAAGCCCTCTCAAGGTGGCCTAAGATACAAGATAAACTATGGCCAAATAATCTATCCACAATCTCTAAAAAAATTTATTTCTTCTCCATATTTTCCTTTTGTAATACTAACTTCAAGGGACAAAGTCATATTTTTATGTTTCCTTATCATCAACTACAGCCTAAGGAGGTGGAAGTAATCCAGTAACAACATTAACGTATTCCTAAAGTTGTAAATTTAAAGCATTCACCTTAGCTAGGTTTGCTTCTAACTTTTTCATAGTTGCTTCAATGAAAATAGCAATGTTCATAGTCAATGTTGATTGTTGTGAGGCACTTGTATCCCTCAATATTTGTATAACTAAGTTGCAATTTATTTTATTCATATCATTAAATACATGGGGTTTATTGGTCTTTAAAAGGATAGACTAGATAGTGAAGGTCTCATGCCTTGGATTAAATCATAACCCAAAATATAATGCATTCTCTTGCTTCTTGGAGGACAACACCGCTCGTCATCACCATCTTGTCTCCTAATGGTACCAAAGAAAATAGTATTTTACATATCCCATCCCTAAACTAGAAAATAGTCACTTTTTATTATAGTCTATCTTCCCTTTTCTAGGGTAGTATCTTCCATGTTAGCATTTACTTTGGCCCATACTTGAGATACAATTTCATCTTTTCTTTTCTTTTTTCTTTTTTTCTTCCTCCATCCTTTTTTCTAAAAGCCTCACCTTCATTTTTAGGAGGAATTATTTGAATTATTTGGTGGTGATAAACTTATCATCTAACATGAATTCAATACATGCTAAAGCTCTAACATCATCTGGACCAATTTCCCACCCATCTTAGAATTTATTAGCATTCTATCATTAGTGGTACTTTCAATTACAAACCTTGATGGTGGATGAATCACCTACCTTATTTTTGAATTATTTCAAAGATCATCATCTAGGGAGTATTTCATCAAGGATTCTATTGTAGGAGCAATTAATTATAGGGGAGTCAAATGTTGGGGACTTAGTTGTTCTTCATGTTGTAAAGAGCGACTAGGCCTATTCATCTAAGGTATATATAGGTACACGATCTAATAAATTGGTTGCATTTTTCATCATTTTTATGATTCTGAGGGCATGGTCCTAAATCTCTATGTATGCACCCTTATAAGAAGTATCTATCTTCTTTCTCATTTCTTTTGTAATCTATATTTTGACCCACTTCTCTCTTTTTATTGTACCCTCCACTTCAAAGAGAAATTTATAATTAAGTCCTCAATTGGTTCATTTTTATGTACAAAGGTTACCAATTTATACCTCATCCTAACATCATGACTAAAGCACTCAAGATCACACATCCTTTTTATCTACTCTCATTCTATAGGGTATTAATTTATTTAATAATAATTCAAGCCCTTCCCTAGAAATAACTTGAATGTCTAAAAAATTTAATGTAGGAGGTAGAATGACATCCTTCTTGTAGTTCTTGAAGTGAGTGTTATTTGACTCATTGAGGTACCATATAGTCTCCAAAAAAGAAATTATATATGGGAAAAATATTGGCGAGATGTGAGGGGCTACAAGGGAACCATAAACCCTAATGACTATGGAATCTAATTAGAAGAACTGGTGACCCAAATTGCGGTCAGGACCTAGCTCTAACTCTAGGTCCTATATTCATAGGAATCTCCTAACACTCTTAGAAAACCTCCAATCTACCTATTGGATCTATTCCTGACTATTTATATGTACCATCATAAATTATTACCCTTGGAATTTCACTTTATATTTTGAACCCCTTAATTTATTGGACCTAATTGAGCTCCCAATTTCCTAAATTGTGTATTCCAACTCCTATTTTTACTATTTTATGAGAAATTGAAAGCATTGAACAAATGTATCCAACTAATATTCTCCACCAACACTTAATGTTATGGAAAATAGGGTCAAGACCTATATGCCCTTGGGTGTATAGGTCTCCCTTTTTTGGGGGGGGGGACCAATTTTAGATATTTCGATATTGATATTTTAACATTCAAAATTTAAATTGAAAATATTGGATTTTGGGATTTAATTTTTGAGAAATTAGCATAATTGCATATAATTTTTTAATTTTTAGGAAAATTTTAGTCCCCTTGTCCTTGTAGGACTACACAAATTAGTATGAACCAACTGTAAGGCTTTTGTGGTTGAATATTCTTTTGTTTGAAACTTAACTCTTGTTTGTTTCCCTACTAACATTCTTTGCAAATGACATTTGCAAGCTTAGTTATCTTAGGCATGTGTAATACCAAACCTCTTGAACTTACTTTCACTAAATTATCAAATTTTACATCCCCCAATCTTCAATGCCACAACCAACTCTCATCATCTTGCTCTGACCTTTTACTTTATAGAGATTGTAAAGTTTGGAATCGATTCTTACTCCTTGTGCAATTTTTTTCCATCCCACCTTATCTTACAACCTTATGAATTAAATGTGACCTTATAACCATTGTCACACATCTGGCTTACACTTAGTAGGTTGTGCTTCAATCATTCAGCATATAGGACATCTTTACTTGGATTTTTACCATATAAGCTCAATATTCCTTTGCTACAAATCTTTACTGTAGTGTTGTCACCCAAACTAATTGATCCTCTTTAACATTTCTTGAGTTGGATGAATTTTCTCTTGTCACAAATAATATGTTTAGAATAGCCACTATCTATCACCCACAAGTTTTGCTTTTTGGCATGAAGTATCATTTGTGCAATCATTGATTGTGTGGGAATCTACTCTTTTTCTTTCCATGCCTTCTTAGGTTTCTTTTCTACTTTCTTTTCTTTTTCCTCAAAATTTTTAGATTCTTTGTTCACTCTAGATGATGAGTTTTCCTTTTTCTCATTCTATACATTTGGTCTTATAATTTTTTTCTACAATTCTTAGCAATATGACCATATTTTTTATAGTTTTAACACATTACATTCATATTTACTAGAGGAGCAAATGGATTGTTTCTTACTAAGTTTGTACTACTTCTAGGGACTACTTTACATTCTATATCCCTATGACCAAATTTATTACATGTATAATAGTACCCATAAATGTATGAAAATTACCTGTTCATAGCATTCCCTTGAGCCACATGTGGGGGTCTTCTTTTTCTAGTATTTTTCAAATCCTTCACCCTAGTGAATCCTTCTACATCATTTCTCCAAATATTATGCTTATTCTTTTGATGGTTGGGAGTTGATTGGTTATCCTTCTTTTCTACAACATGCTTCTTTTCCTCTTTAAATTTCTTTATCTTAGTGATATTCTTCTCCTTTTTAGAGGTGTCCTCCTTGTGGCTTTCATCATAGTCTATATTTTATTTTTCTCTTGCTCTAAATATCTCATACAATTTTTCAAAAACACTTTTAAAATAACTCTTCCCTTTCTCAAGACCTAAACCATATTTTTCTCTATTGGATGGCTTTTGTGTGCTTAGCAATCAATCAAGGATCTCTAATCCCTTCAATTTTAGGAATTTCTCTATTTGTTCTCTAGCCCTTTCCAATTCATTCCTTAAGACAACTATTTCTTCTTCTAACTTCATACATCTATCAACTTTGAATTATAGCTTGGATTTGATAACTTCTTCAATTATCTTGGATTCCACCACTTGTAGCTTCAAGCTTACCACATTCTAGCTAGATTCTTCAAGATTCTTAGTTAACCTATCTGACTATTTTTTAGCAAGTCTCTTCTAATGTTTATTTTCCTTTTCCAACCTTTCAATCTCCTCCCTTAGGTCATCAATCTCATCTAGTGCATAGATGAGTTCTTCTAAGTCAACCTCTCCTTCCTCTTCACCTTATTTACCAAGGTCATCAACCTTTCTAGCCTTTTGTTGTTCTAATTCTTTTTCCATGAAAAGAAATTCATTTTATTTCATCATAAAGGCACAATATTTTTCATCATCTGAACTATCAAATTTGTTAGATACATCACTATCCTCCTTGATATATAGAATTTTCTTCTTTTTTTGAAAACATCTCTTAGGGAAGTAGGGTTTCTTCATTTTACCATCTACTTCTTGTTCAGTATTATCTTATTGTATGTGCACTTAGTAGAAAAATGGGCTACTTTACCATAGTCAAAGAATTTGAAGGGTAACATACCTATATACTTGTTGGAGCCTCTTCCAAGTCTTTTGATGAAATTTGCTTCTTCCTCGCCAGTCTCTTCATCCTTGGATGTAGTTGCTTTTTTCTTAGCTTTCTTGGGTGTGTGTGAGTAAAATATGCATAATGAAATAAAAAACACAATCAATAAGACATTATTATCAATAGATTTAAACAACAATTAAACTAATTAAAACAGAAATCCATTGAAAGCATCTAATTTCTCTCTAACTCCAAAGATTTATTAAATCACTATGGCTCTTAGATTGTGTAAGCACTATGACTATTAAAATGCCAATCTAGAGAATGAGATATTATAAATTGCAGGAATCTAATCCCTTGTAATGATTGCTAAATGAAATGTTGATGATATTATAGCTAATAATGACATGAAAATGTTAAAACAAACTATTGTAAAATAAGATGCAGCTAAATGAAAATCCATGATTATGATTGCTATTCTAAATGATTTTTTAATTACTATTTTTCTATTTTCTCAATGCTCAAATGATTAATTTCTCTAATACTATTTTTGTAGAGTAAGATTGCACAAAGTTGGGATCTATTTCTTGTGGAAAGCGGTTGTATTTATAGATTCATGGTAGCATATTTGTGATGTGGCAGCATAGCAAAGGTCTTGATTTGATTTAAAAGATTGAATGGTGAAAGATGAAGAAGCCTAAGAAGATTATGGAGATTGTTCCTCCCCACAAAAACATTTAGCTAGAGGATAGGAATAATCAATGGAAAAAGATGAAGAAGTTTTCCTGTAATTTGTCTCAAATTTGTCTCCAAATTTGTCTATGAAGGCTGAGTTGAATTAATTAGATATAAAATATCTAATTTTGTAGGTGCATATGATGAGTGAAAATAGGAAATAGCTGTAGAAATATGATTTTATTTGAATATTTGGATTTATTTAAATTAGAAAAAGAGAATATTTAATTTAATAAAACAAACTATAGAACTTTGTTTATTAAATAAACATAGATGAAATGTGGTAATTAAATAAAACAAAGTATGAAACTTGTTTATTTAATTAAAATAGGATGATGTGATTAAGATAGAATAAATAGATAAGTATTGAAGAATTTGATAATAATAATTAAATAAAACAAAATATGTGATTTGTTTATTTAATTAAGATGAAATAATATAAAAAAGATAGAAGAATTAAATGTGAACTATATAAATAAATATTTCTATTTATTTATAAGTAGATGAAAATAGAAGGGTTGATCAATCAAATAAATTATATTTAATTAATTAGATTATCCAGTCCATTTTTAGGTGTATACATTATTCCCCTCTTTGAAGTGATGTGTTTACGCATTGCTTCAAAGAAAATTTTGTTAATACTGCCATTATTGACAAAATATTTTTTGATATGCCCTAGACGTTGATTTTCAGGTGATGATGGATATATGCCCCCTTAAGAGATAAATCGATGATTTTTTTATTTTATTTTTGGAAATTTTCAAAAAAATTATGATTTTATGATGATTCGATGATTTATCTCCTGATAAAGAATACTGATTCTGCCAGTTGATTAAATTTTTCCCTACTTTTCCTCCTTGTATTTGATGATTTTCGATTGTGTCAACCTTTGATCTAATATTGACTGATGATCTTGATAGATTAGAAGATTATTGATCTCATGATAGGTGAGATTCAATGATTGATTGATTGATTGACCTCATGATAGGCAAGGATCAATGATAGATTGATGATTGACCTCATGGCAGGTGAGGATCAATGATAGATTGATGATTGACCTCATGATAGGCGAAGATCAATAATAGATTGATGTTTCACCTCATGATAGGTGAGGATCAAGATAGATTGATTGATTGACCTCATGATAGGCGAGAATCAATAATAGATTGATGTTTGACCTCATGATAGGCGAGGATCAATCATAGATTTATTGATTGACCTCGTGATAGGAAAGGATCAATAATAGGTTGATGTTTGACCTCATGATAGGTGAGTTTCAATGATAGTCACTCACGAGATTTGATCAAAGTCTCACTAGAGCCGATTAGATTGATAAGTTGATTGATTTTTGATTGATTGATAATATTGTTGATTTGTGATATGTTATGATCATAAGAGGATTTTAGATTTCTTCCCAAAGACATGAGACATGATTCCACATTTGGTGCAAGCTAATATAGATATCATCAGTTGACGTGGTTTATCAGCTTTGATTGATATGCCCCAGAATAGGACTGATTAATGTACTAAAACTTGATGATGTACACTTATTCAGTCAGAGATGTTATGATTTCTTTGTCATGTTATTGATTCACTAGCCTTGGAAAATCTATAATGTAGATGCAAAAATATTATGAATGCAATCCAATTTAACCATACAAACCTACACATGCAAACATTGTCATCTTAATAGTCCATTTATCATGCTTTTATCATCATTGATCCTTTAAAATGTTGAAAGTGAGTACAAGAATCAATGGTATGAGTTATACCATGATGAATTGAGTACTACTTTCATGATTTTTGATATTACAAGTGAACACAAGCATCTAGGTATAATTAAACCGAGATGTCCTGAGCATTTATTGTGTAAACAGATAAGAATTGATCATTTTTCTATGTGAATTCAGAATGTCATCAGTGATACTTTGTAGAGCACATCTCACAACAATTCACACAATAATAATGATTAACTCATAGACAACAGACAAAGAAAATACTATTCTCTTTCCTAGCTTCTCTAGTTCAATACATCATTGAGTTGCTCCAAAGAAATGGTAGCAAAAATCAAAGTACAACATTTGAACATTCAAGTTAAAGAAATAAAATCATGATTCAAAAGAATATTATCCATCCTAAGTTGTTTTGATTGATTTTATTTTAGTTGTTTGATATGGATGGTTTGATCTTCTATCGATTGATGATTGTTTAATGTTGGATTTTCCTATGATCATTGTGTTTGTTGTGTTGTAATACTATTGTTTGTCTATTTGTTTAAGCTCAAAGTTTACTGCCCCCAATGAGTTTAGGATTTTTCCCCCAAGCTAGGGTGAGACATGACCACATTGCTAGGATATGTACATGATATTTCCCTTCAATGATAGGTGGAAAATGATGGCGAAATTGAACGATCAAGACATGCATCTAATAGATGGAAAAGCTAGTTTAAATAACAAGTAGCACCTGTTTCCAAGTTTTTACTACATGTTTTTATTGCACTTTTTTAGATTTATGATTTTTTTAATTTTTCTCTTTTCTAATTTTTTTGTATTTTTGTATTTTTTATTTTTTTTTTGTATTTTTCCCTTTTCTATTTTTTTGTATTTTTCCATCACCAAGACGCTTGTTTTCCAGGTTTTCATCAAGGCAACCATATTCCTATGCACTAGATGATTTAGGTATAGAATTTCCTGAGATGGATACTGTTGATAGGTTCATCAAAAAAATTCCCTTCAAGTGTAGACAACTGATAGGCTCTAGATCCATATATTGATATGACAACAAAGGGACCTAGCCAATTATGTTTAAATTTCCCTTTCTTTTCTCTGTCTTGTTGATTTTAGGGTTTTCCTTTAAGACCAAGTCACCAACCTAAAAAGTTCTAGGTTTTACTCTATGATTGTAGCTTCTAGACATCCTTTGTCGATATACTTTCAAATGGTTCACAACTTGTTGAAGACGTTCATCCAATAGTTCCAATTCTTGAAGTCTAGAAACTTTGTAATCCTCATCTAAAATAATTCCCTTCAGTGACACACAAAGTGATGGTATCTCAACCTCAATGGGTAGTATGTCCTCTGATCCATAGACCAAGGCATATGGTGTGGCTCCTATAGATGCTCTGATGCTAGTTTGGTATGCCCAAAGAGCAAGGTTTAATTGAACATGTCAATCATGTTCAACATCATTGACAGTCTTCTTCAATATTTTCAAAATAGTTTTGTTTGAGGCCTCGGCTTAGCTATTTCCTTGAGGATAGTATGGGGTTGAAAAACAATGTTGGATATGAAACCTCTCACACAATTCTTGAACATCCCGATTCTTAGAAAATCTACCATTTTCTGTGACAATGGATTGAGTAATTCCATACCTATAGATGAGGTAATTCAATATGAAAGAATAAATCTATTTTCTAGTGATTGTTGGCAAGGGAACAAATTCTATCCACTTTGTAAAGTACTTTGTGGTTATGATTATAAATTTGTGTCCATTGGATGAAGATGGATTAATCTTTCCTACTAGGTCTAGTTCCCACTGACAAAAACGCCACATTGAAGTGAACGGTTGCAATTCTTTCACTGGTGCATGGATTAGGTTACCATGTATTTGACATTTTTGGCACTTCTTAACAAATTTAAAAGATTCCTCCATGTTCAGCTAGTAATACCCCAAATGGAGGAGTTTCTTTGCTAGGGTTAGTCCACTTGAATGAGTTCCACAAATACCTTCATGAACCTCATGTAAACCTATCTCAAACTTGTTATGTTCTAGACACCAAAGGAGAGTACCATATAAACCTTGATAGTAAAATATGTCTGTAATGCCCCGTCATAATAACCTAAGGAATGTTGCAATTGTGTATAAAAGTGTAATAAAAAAAATTTAAGGTATAATTATTAAGTTAATTAGTTGCATACATTCATTAAGTTACGCGATGTTACACTACTTTGAGTTTCCATAGACGACTTTAATATTTCGCATTGCACATATTAATTATCATTAACATAAAGATATACATTGCATTTCATTTGAAACTCCAATCAAGATAACATAAAGTACAAATTTGTTTCCTTACATTGCATTTAATGAAATTATACAATACTCATTCATTTGATGAGGTAGTTCAATAATAATTACATTTTACAAGTGTTCACCTCATAACAATTGAGGGATGCTTTACAATACAAGTTTTACAATAATGCAATAAAGAAAGTACACATAAGTTTCCAAGTGTGAGCTCTCCATCCATGAAGCTCTCGATGTCATGATCAAACTGGGGACCCAACGGAGTAAGGTGCACGTTCCACCCCCTGTGCTAGGAGATAGTAATATGGTTACCTAGGCATAATCTACTAACCCTAGACACAAGTACACAACTGACTGATGGTTACATTGCTTCCAGATTTTAGACAATCGAATGTACTAAGTACACAAGGTAGACTGTTACTTTAGGTGGAGTGTCATCACAATATTGCAAAGGTTACCCTGGTGTTTCTTCCTAGGTTCTAGCCCCCAACATGGGCTACCCTGGTAAGCTCTTACGAAACCCAGCCCCATTTGTGAATCATTGCGGAATCGAATGTCTCTTGAAGAAACAAGACACCAATTTTCCATTCCAGGCCTTCTCATCTTATACTCAGGATTGAACTAGCTCAAGAGTCATAAGTGAGGCATAATCATCTTGTTAAGAGTTTTAATCTAACTACTGTGTCATTTAGTTATCACTGACTTACTAACTCTTTGTAAGTTACCCTGACACCACTTTGTGTGTCGGCCCTTACAAAAAGCCACTCCCCTAAACATAACAAAGGAATCTAGGTTTTCTTGACTAAGGCAACAAGGTGTACAAATTTCAACATAAAATATCTACACTTTCATTACGAACATAAGTTCACAAACTCGGGTGTCTACACACCATACAATACCACGTACACATCCTTAGCCAATACAAGAATTCAATAAAAAAAAACAAACACATTACCCCACATTAACCAACTTGTCTGGAAGACTTGTTCTTTTAAAACTTCCCAATTTTCCCAACAAAGGAACAAAAATTAAAGCAAATTGATAAATTAAAGATCTACATTAGGATATACTAAATCCAATGAATCAAAATATGTGATACATAAAAATCAATCATTTGAAGTATTATTTATTTTCCATTCAATACCGAAAATAAAATCTATGCTTTACTTAATTTCATAAACATTTATTATAATGAAATTTATAAATACTTCAGAATAAAAGTCCATTCTAAGCACAAATAACATAATCAAATTAATTTAATTATTATAATATCTATTTCTGAATATTTAATAAATCATTTCTTTTAAATATCTCATTTAAACATGATAACACTTCAAATATTTTTTTTTTACATTTAAATAAATACATATAATTATAAATATTATATATACATATTTTATATATAATATATATTATAGTATTAATATACATTATATATATCATATATATACATAATAAATATAATATATATATTTATATTACAATTAACAAAATTATGGATTTAAAAACTGCATTAAAAATGAAATACACATTGGAAGTAGGGCAAAAGCCCTAACCCCACACACAGTGGGAAAGGGTTGCCTTCACAGCCCGCCCCACAGGCTCGGCTGCGGTGGCTGAGCCGAGCGCTGCCCGCAAGGGTGGCGCTGGCTTGGCCCTTGCCGCCATCCCCCTGCGGGGTCGGCTGCAGGTAGCCCCCGCCCACACAGAGCTTTGGCTCTTTCAAAAAAAATTACATATATATTTGTTTAATACATTCACAATATAAATAGACGAATTTAATTAAATTTTTGACTGCGGATATTTCATTTCCGTTTCCCAACTCGCCCGTACGGCGATTCCAAATTAAAATAAACATAAAATTTAAAATGAGTTTCTTCCACAATCTAATTTATAAATGAAATAGAATATATGTATAAATATATATATATATTTATACAAATTAACAAGGTTTTTCTTACAGAGGATTTTTAGAAAACTCTACAGAAGTTCTACGAGGTTTTATGAAGGGTAATAGGGAAATCTCACAGAACAAATAAAATTTTATTTTCCAAATGATTTCAATAATTTCCTTTCACACAAACTCTTTTTTTTCCAGAAAGTAAAGAAACTTAATAAATCCCATTCCAGAAATACACAGTAAATATTTTTCTTGAAAAATATACAGAGGATTTAAATTAAAGAGATTTCTTTCACACATATTCTTTCAAAACAACAAATTTAAACCACAAGAAGAATACCTGATATCTTGAAGCTTAAAAAAATTGATTTGGTGATGAGAACCTCTGTAGCCTCTATTTCCTGTAGCCTTCCAAAACTTTTCTTGAGAACAAAACCTAAATTGCAAGAAGAGATTTTCCACAAGTATACAATATTCCAAAAGCATATACAGTAAAATTTAGCAAAAGCACTGATATTTTCCCATGAAGAGAAAATAGATTAGAATCCCTCTATGTTTTTTCCAGATCCAAATTATCCTCCGTGAACAAATTCCTCAACCATAATCAATAAATGGAACTTGCACACATGTCAAAGAATACAAAATATCCCCCAACCACTTCTTGGTAACTTTTCTTTTCAAATTACATGCATTTAATTGTTTTATTTAAAATTAACAATTTTCAAATCAAATTTTATTTATTAATAAAGAATGTCATTTCCACAAATTTATTTAATTTTCAAATAAAACTATTCACACACTAAAACAATTTAATTTAATTAATTTATTTATTTATTTAAATAAATTTAATCTTTATGATCAAACCATTTAACCAAAAAAACTAATTAATTAATTAAATAACTTGCAAAACTAATTTCTTTAACATTAAAATTTAATTTAAATAACAGTAAATAAAACATAATAAACTATTATTAACAATTAACATTTTTTTCCTTTCTAGCAATTAAACCAAATAGAAAAATGCAAGACAACCTATGACTCAAACTAAAACTGACAATGTACAGTGACCGGGTCATAGACTAGACTAGGGTGAACCAAACTACTACCTCCCAATCAACGTATCCATTGAATCTTGACATGCTCAGACCTGAGTAACCAGGTGGAGTCGGTGTCATGTACCTGCAATCCTGCAACCAAGCAAATAACATGCATATATATATATATATAAACCATTGAACAGGCACACCGTGCGGAGAAAATCACAGATATCACATGGCACTCGCAAGCAAGTGATGCGATTCCGTTCTCCACACCAATACACGTCACATCAGACTAACGAATAAAATAACTGTTAGTCCATAGTAAAAATATACATAGCAATAATCATTTGAAAGAAAACATCTACGCTATATCAAAGCATAACAGAAATCAAATATCGCAGTACAATGCATCATCATGTCACAGAGTAAATCCATTGTCACTCAAAACCAGTGATCAAAATATCCAAACAAAGTATCATAGTCTATTAGTGTAAAAACATATCAGCAGAAAACATAAGCATAAATGGAGGGGTACTACAATGTTAGCAATTAAAGTATTTCGTGTGCTTTGGTGGATGAAGTTGCATTTCTAGTTTCTAGAAAGATTGGGAGGAAGGATATTGTCTTTTAGGAAAGCATAGGTATTTCCATAAATTGAGGATTCAACATCGAATAAATGACATATGGTTTGAGATTCAGGATTATCATAAGTATGGTTAAAACTCATAACTACCTCGCTTTTTTGGCATTTGTAAGAGAGAAGCAATTGTCACCATGGCATCAGTAGCCTTGTTTTCTTCCATTGGAATCTGTTCAAACTTGATATCCACAAAGTAATTTTTGAAATCATCCACCATTTTCTTACATGGCATCAAATTATCATCTTTGGTTTGATATTCATCATTTGCCTAATAAATGACTAGTTGTGAATCTCCATATACTTGTAGCTCTATGATCTTCCATTCAACTGCCACTTTGATGCCAATGATTAATGCCTCATATTCAACTATGTTATTTATACATGGAAACATGAGTCTATAGGACTTTGGGATGGTATTTCCTTGAAGTGTAACAAAAATAATTCCCACACCTAACCCATGTTGTGTGTAGGACCCATCAAAATAAATCCTCCATTGTTGTGTTGTCATAGTAAGAATGTCTACATCAGGAAACTCAATGTTCATTGGAAGATCATCTGGTAATGGAGCTTTAGCTAACTAATCCACTATCACTTGACCCTTGATGGCTTTGCGATCCACATACTAGATATCAAATTCACGCAAGATCATGACCCACTTGGCTAGTCTTCTTGTTAGAGCAGCCTTGTTGAGTAAATACGTTAGCGGATCAATCTTCGCTATGAGTTTGACCATGTGGGTTAACATGTAATGCTACAGTTGTTGAGTAGAAAATACCACTACTAATCAAGCTTTCTCAATGAAGGTGTAATTTATCTCATAACCATTCAAAGTCATGTCAATATAATAGATAGCTTGTTCATTTCCTGAAGGATCTTCTTGTGCTAATAGAGCACCCAAAGAAATATTGGTTGTTGCAATGTATAGTAATAATGGTCTCTTTTTTGTAGGTGGCATCAATATGGGGGGTGACATCAAATATTTATTTATTTGAGTGAAATTAAATTCACATCCTTGATCCCATTTGAAAGAGACATTCTTATGTAGAAAATGATTGAATAGATGACTTTTGTCTACTAATTGGGAGATAAACCGCTTGATTGATTGTAGCCCGCCCTATAGAGATCGTAGTTGACTGATATTCTTCAGTGGCAACATTTCCATTATTTTCTTGACCTTGGTAGGATCCACTTTGATACCCTTTACTGAAACTATGTATCCTAGAAGCTTTGTTTATGTAACACTGAACACACATTTCTAAGGATTTAATCTGACATTGAACTTCTCTAATTAGGTAAAAAAATTATCTAGGATCTCTAGATGTCCTTCTTTGGTACATGAATTTGTTAATATCATCCACATAATCCTCCATAAAGGTATGCATCATGTTATGGAAAATGGTGGTCATTGCTTGCTAATATGTGGCACATGTGTTTTTCAACCCAAAGGGTATGACATTCCAACAGAATGTTCCCCATGGACATGTGAATGTTATTTTATCCTAATCCTCTGGTGCTATTTTGATTTGGTTGTAACTTGATAAGCCATCCTTTAGTGATAACATGGCATGTCTTATTGTTAAGTTGACAATAATGTCAATTTTTGGCAATGGAAAATTGTCCTTTGGACATGCCTTGTTGAGATCTCTAAAGTTAGTACATATTATGATACTATCATTTGGTTTAGAAACTAGTACAATATTAGAAATCCACTTAACATAATCAATAGATCTAATGAATCTGACATCTAACAACTTATTTAGTTCTACTTTTACCAACAAGGTGATATGTGGATGCATTTTCCTTAGTCTATGCTTCATAGGTTTTATTCCAGATGGTAGAGATAAATGATACATTAGAAGATCCAAGTCTAAACCTGGCATATCAAAGTAAGACCAAGCAAAGTTAATGTCTATCTTCAAAGAACCTGGTGAATTCAATATTTTCTTGTTCAGTCATTAATGTTGCCAGATGTAGAGTTTTTGCTTTTTTTGTTGTGCCAATAATAATAGACTATGTAGGCTCGACCAATACTGATGATCTTTCATGATAGTGTTCTGGAAGGGTGTCAAATCTCCCATATTTTGGTGCCTCAGAGAGTTTTTCACCATCAAATGTGTTCTTTATTTTTACTTTTTCGAGATCTTTATTTGGGTGCCTCAAAGAGGTTTTCACCATTAGATCCATTATTCAAGTTTTCAATTTTGCAACTGAAATATTTGACACCCTCCTACCTCAAAGCGTCATTATGAGATTTATGATTAGAACTTGTGTCAGGTTTGTCATAACAAATAAAATTAATGATCACATCATCATTCACAAAGATAGGTACATTGATAGGCTCAATTGGTTCCCAGTCAATAAGTTCGGGATGCATTAATGGTAAAAGGTCATCAGATTGGCTAAGGTCCACGGCAGTGAGGGTTCTGATAGCTATGTTATCAAGGTTGTCAATACCGATGTCAAGGTCTATGATATTACTCTCCTCCAAGTCATCTATCTCACTCAATATATGTCCATCCTCACTTGAGTCTTTGATATTTTGTGATCCAAATACAAGGGGTCTAGTCCTTGAGCTTTGTCCCTCCTCACATATGGGTGCATAATATTTAATGACATCAATTGGTATGTCCTTGTATGATGCTTCTAATAAATAATCCAACTCATACTCATTAGAATCTATTTCAGAGCTATCTTGCATTTGAAGGATTCTTTCAACAACTCTATGAGTCTTTTATTCTTTTGTTTCTCCTGTATAACCCAAACCTATTTTGTCTTTTGACTAAAGTGTGAGAGGTTGAATGGGTTCTATAATGCCCTCTTTTCTTTTTCCAATATTTCCTTTTCCTTCATACCCCATTTTCTCTAATATTGTTTTTCCCTTTTCATATTGATTTGTCTTTATACTGATAGTTGTCGATGTAGATGCTTTCTCATCTTTGTAGAGCGAATTGAGGATGGCCTTATCTTCAGATTCATCTTCTAAAGTACCTACCTTTACAAATCTATCATTTAAAACTATGGTAGGTTGTGACAATTGTTGTGTTAATGTTGACGACTACCCATATGATCTTGGATATGGCAACAACTATGAAAAACATAAAGATTGTTCAATGGAATGCCCTCCCATGCCTTTGTCTTTCAACTGGATCTTTTCTTTGAATTGTTGTGATAGAGAATCCAATTGAGCTTCAATGTTTGATTGAGTTGAGTCAATAATACTTGTCTCTTTTGACTGGTCCTTTTTCTCAGCCCATTTAGATAGAATGTTTAGTTCTCTTTCATTGTTGGATGAACTAGAAGTGTTTACTTCCCTATTATGGGGTACAAAACTGTCTTGAGCTTTTTTAAGCATGCTACAATATTGGGGATTGTTGTAGTCAACTAAAATAGTGTTTTATTGTCCATTGATAGGAAAATTTAAGCACTAATGATAAGTTGAAGTTATTGCTTGCATTTCATGAATCTAGGGATGTCCCAAGAGTATATTATAAGGCATCTCTTTGTCTAACACTTGGAAAACAATATTCTTCACAATTGATCCTACTTGAATAGGCAACACAATCAATCCCTTAGAGGATCTCTCTTCTTCGTCATAGGATTTTATTGTGATTTTCCTTCTGGCATCAATAGCATTATCAGGATATCTAAGTGCATGGATTAGTTTCAAAGTGAAAATGTTTAAACCAGCTCCACCATCTATTAAGACATGTTTTACTTGATGTTTTTGGATTAAGACTTTGATGTGAAGTGTGGAATTATGGAGATGCATAAGTAATACATCATCTTGTTTAGAAAATGATAGGAAGTGAGGCGTGGTTAAGTGTCCCACCATAGCCTAGAATTGAAAAACTTCTAGATTATTGGGTATTGAGGTGGCCACAAGAGCTTGTTCCAAAACTTCCTTATGAGATGATGAGATTTTAAAGAGTTCTAATATTGATATTTGGGCTATTATTTTCTACAATTGATTAACAATGTTATACTAATTGGATGGGGTTGCAGTGTTTTTAGATGGAACTCATTTCAATATTACTTTGGATTTCCCCCTTGTTGTCACATTGATAGGTTGGGAATCTCATATTTCCCTAATTTTTATGACATTAATCTAATTGTTTGATGGGACAATGTTTGGAATCATATTTAATGGTATGATGTCATTGTTTCCAACATTATCAATTTGATTATCAGCGGCACCATTATTCTCAACCACAGAAATATAATGAATAATGTCATCATAAATTTAGTTTACATTTTTACCTTTACTATTTGTAGAAGAAGATTCTCCCTTTTCATAATTTGGTAAAGGATTTTTAAATGCACCATGATCATTGTTGGTTTGATGTCCTACAAATATTGTCTTGTTATCAATCAAATATTGTACTAGATGCTTCAACTGCATACAATCGTTTGTTTGTGTCCTTTGTTTTATGAAAGTCACAGAAATCTGCATCATTCCACAAAGATGGCTTGACTCTTGGTTCCCAATTTATTTCTTAAGGTAATGTGATAAGTCTATGTGTAAGAAGTTCTCTCATTGTTGATTCTAGTGTTTACCCCAATGGTGTGAATTTTCTTCGATTTGATGGTTTTTGATATGATTGTGGTTTAGATTCACCATTGTTCAGATTGTTGTTTTGATTGACACTTTGATTGATGTTTTGGTCATTGCTTTGATTGGTCTTTGCAGTAGTTGTCATCAAGTTAAATATTGGTTTCACATTTTGTATTTCATTTTCAGCATCATTGTTACTAGTATTACTATTCTTTTTCCAAAACTTTGGTTTATCATTGTTATTGTAGTGATTCAAGGAGTTTTTATTATTTGACCCTTCATTTTATTATTTTATTACCCCTCTTTTAATCAAAGCTTCTTTGATCTTGAGCCCGTTTTCAATCACTTTCCCAAATGTAGGGGGCATCGTAGTTCAAGCCTATAGCTCATGTCATCAGTTAGGTTGTCAATGAATAGTTCCATCTTTTCCTCTTCAAGTATGGAACAAGGATACCTAGTGAACAACCTTCACCATCATCATAGAAATGAGAGGAATTTTTCCCCTTTCTTTTTTTTTTGTTATAAAGATCCTTTATTGTTATCTCATGTTGAATATTATAGGAGTATTGTGAGATAAACTTGTTGACTAGTTCCTCAAAGGATTGAATTCTTGGTTGTATTTTAGAGAACTATTCCATACCTTGACCTCCTAAGCTTCTTGGGAATAACCTCATCAAGTGAGTTTCCTCTTGTGCAAATTCTAAAATCATAGTTCTAAATTCCCTCACATGATCTATTGGATCAGTTTTTCCATTCTATTTGTCATATTTCGGGAATTTGCAATGTTTAGGAAATGGTATCACATCCACACTTGGATGAAAAGGATAGGGACAAATGTCTTATAACATGTATCTTTTTGTGTTCCTTTTTTGCATATCTTGAAGTTGTAAATTTTTCATTTGGTGTGTTAGGACAGCCACTTAATCTGTGTTTTGTGGTTCATTTTCAGCTCTTTTAGGTGCTTCTTTTCATTGATTGACATCAAAGTCCTTGGGAGGTTTTACACATAAATCAGCTAGCATCAAAAGGTATTTTTCCCCATCCTTTTCCAAATCTTTTTCGATGAATTGATGAAAATTTAGATCTTGTTGAGCAGTTTGAATGTCCTCTTCAGCTATTCCATTACCATCTTTTTGATGGAATCTATGAAAGGGATTTTCTTCAGCCATGGTATTTAGTGTTTCAATTTATTTTTCTCTAAGTTTTTTCCTTTGTAACCTTGTCAAAATTGGCATACAAGTGTTGTTATTTTCACTAAACTTTGATCTTTTATTTGGATGAGTGCCAAGGATATTAACTAAGTCGAATAGAATGAAAAATTCTATTGATGAGACTAAGTCAAATCTGATTATTTTGCTTCATTTCATGATTGTAGGATGACAAATCCCGATAAGGAAACTTAACTTAATAATCAAGAATTATGTTTGATAATATGGCACTTTAAAAGTGTAAGATCTTGGTTTAATTTGGGATTTTTTCACTTGAAAATTTTAGTTTTTGACAAATTTGAGACATTGTGTTGACTAATAAAATGTTTTTATTCTAATAAAAATCTAGATTTTGATGCTAATTGTCTGACTGATGGGAAAAATAACTCTCTAGTTTTCTATTTATTGGATGCTCTAAAATAGAATTTGAATGCGCTAGTAAACTAACTAAATGTGCTAACAAACTAGGTAGATGCATTGTAAAATAGGGTGTATGTGTTGGTAAACTGACTGAATGTGTTAACAAACTAGGTAGATGCACTGTAAAATAGGGTGTATGCGCTAAAAAAAAGTTTGATTGCACTAAAATTCTAGGTGAATGTGTTGCAACAGAGTTTTGATGTGCTGGTTAAACAAGGCAGATGTGCTAAAAGACTAGGTATATTTGCTAAAACAAAGTTTGATTGCGTTAATCTGGGAGTTGTTAGTATTTTCACAGTTTTGCCTGGTTGTTCTACTTTTTCTCAGTAAAAAGATTAATTCCAGGTTGTAATTTTCTTACCAAATGAATATTTTTGAGAGTTGTTTTTCTTGTAAATGTTGGAATTTGATGATCTATTTGGATGATACCTTTTAATATAACTTCACACACAAAATCCAATTTGTAAATAGTTGTTTCAAATTCTATGTATTAAACATGTAGTGAGTGTTCTAGAATTAGGTCTGATTCTTTCAATTTCCACAGGTTTGACACAAATAAAGAAATTTCAAGCACTTTTCTAATTATTAAGTAGGTCACTTAGAATATCATAGCCCACAGCTTGCAACTATGTCAACTCACATAGCTCTATCACCCCCTAGAGGGTTCCCGTGTTTTTTCCTTTCCCAAGTCTTAACTAAAGTTGAATCCTCCACTTTTGGCTAGGGTCTCTTATAGTTATATGGTGAGTGTCTTAGGGGAAAATTCTTCCCCCCCCCTTGCACCATTATATAAAAAGTGTTTAGAAACTAACACAGTTGGATTCTACATTAAATTTCTTAGAAAGGGTATCTGTTCAGAACAAAAAATGATAAACTCCTTCAGGAGACCTCCCAATCTTTAGAACAAATATTTTGGGAATGGTTATCTTGCACACTTCCAGTGAATGTGGGTTTCCCCAAATTCACTTTTATTTTATAGTGGGTTGGAAAACCTGGCTTTGGTTGTTCCCACTCAAGTCATTCCCATAGGGTGAGTACTTTTTCCCACTATGACAGGCCTTCTAAAGGTGTTAATAAAGTAGGATAGCAATTCTAGCATTCTAATCACCCAATTAAGGGGAGAGCATAAGCCTATTGCTTTTGAAACATAGTAAACATGGGGTTCACACTATTTCTTTAATTAAGCTAGATGCACTATCTTAATTAAAGGAAAAAGAAATAATAAATTTAAATCCCTACAAACACCACTAGTAATTTGTAGATTTTTTTCTTTGAGTGGCATAAGTGTTTCCAATAATCATCTTTGACAAGCATATTATGTACCTGCAAGATAGAAAACAGTGATTAACTCTTGAAAATTTAAAATCCTGTAAAAATAGTTAGATGCACCATAACTATCCTTAAATGTGCTAAAACAGTATTTAAATGCACTAAAATAACAGTTCTATGTGCTACAGAATTTAGTCAATGTGCCAAAAGAAACCCCCCTAGTTCGTAAAAATAGTAAACTAGATGTGTCAGAATAGTCATTGTATGTGTTGCAATATTTTGTGGATGCACCAAAAAAATGCTTGGATGTGTTGATCTAGAAGTCGTATGTGCTATAAAAACTCTCGATTGCACTAAAACAAAACACATCAAAATCATGTGGACAAACTTTTCAAGAAAAGATGGTGAAAATGGGGTTTTTGGCCCTACGGTGGGCACCAATTTTATGTGAGTAAAATATGCATAATGAAACAACAAACACAATCAATAAGACATTATTATCAATAGATTTAAACAAAAATTAAACTAATTAAAGAAAAAATCCATTGAAAGCGTCTAATTGCTCTCTAACTCCAAAGATCTACTAAATCATTGTGGCTCTCAAATTGTGTAAGCACTATGACTGTTAAAATGCCAATCTAGAGAATGAGATATTGTAAATTGCAAGAATCTAATCCTATGTAATGATTGTTAAATGATATAGTGATGATACCGTAGCTGATAATGACATGAAAATGATAAAACAAACTATTGTAAACTAAGATGCAGCTAAATGAAAAGCCATGATTATGATTGCTATTCTAAAATGATTTGTTAATTACTATTTTCTATTTTCTCAATGCTCAAATTCTTAATTTCTCTAATACTATTTCTGTAGAGTAAGATTGCATAAAGTTGGGATCTATTTCCTATGGAAAGAGGTTGTATTTATAGATTCACGGTAGCATATTTGTGATGTGGCAACAAAGAAAAGGTCTGAATTTTATTTGAAGGATTCAATGGTGAAAGATGAAGAAGCCTGGGAAGATTATGGAGATTGTTCCTCCCCACAAAATATTCAACCAGAGGATAGGAATAATCAATGGAAGAAGATGAAGAAGTTTTCCTGTAATTTGTCTCAAATTTGTCTCCAAATTTGTCTGTGAAGGCTAAGTTGAACTAATTAGATATAAAATATCTAATTTTGTAGGTTCATATGATAAGTGAAAAGAGGAAATAGCTATAGAAGTATGCTTTTATTTGAATATTTGGATTTATTCAGATTAGCAAAAGAGAATATTTAATTTAATAAAACAAACTAGAGAAATGTGTTTATTAAATAAACATAGAAGAAATGTGGTAATTAAATAAAACAAAGTATGAAACTTATTTATTTAATTAAAATAGAATGATGTGATTAAGATATAATAAATAGATAATTATAGAAGAATTTGATAATAATAATTAAATAAAACAAAATATGTGATTTGTTTATTTAATTAAGATGAAATAATATAATAAAGATAGAAGAAATAAATGTGAACTATATAAATACATATTTCTATTTATTTATATGTAGATGAAAATTAAAGGGTTAATTAATCAAATAAATAGTATTTAATTAATTAGATTATCCAGACCATTTTTAGGTTAATACAGGGTGTTTTATCCTTTTCCTTGTTTGTAGCCTTGACTATAGCTTCTCTTTTAGATGGCTCTACATTTTCCATTCTCATCTCATATGCAGTGAATATGCCATGTAACTCATTAAGAGTTAGTTTGTCTACATCTCTTCCTTCCTCTATTGTAAAGATCTTGGAATCATACTTAGTATTCATGGACCTTAAGAATTTTTGCACAATGATTGTGTCATTTACTTATCCTTCAAATCCTCTAATAGATTTTACTATTTCATCGACTCTAAGAAGATAATTTGTAATCTTTTCTTCTTCACTCATCTTCAAACCTTCAAACTTGGCTCTGAGAATTTTTAGCTTTTCCAACTTTACCTTGTCATCTCCTTCATAGATGCTTCTCAACTTCTCCCAAACATCATGTGCAGTTTGATAGTGCATAACTTTAACAAACATTGAACTAGAAAAACCACAAAGAATAGAATGTCTTTCCTTTACATTGTTTTCATAATCCTTCTTCCCTCCAACATCAGTAAGGATTGTAGCTAGTTGTGTATATCCATTCTTAATAGACATCAAAACATCAAACCTTAAATATCCCAAATATGTCTCCATCATAATGCTCCAGAAGGCATAGTCTAACCCAACAAATTGAGTTTCCTTGTTTGTGGAAGAACCTTCTTGGTAGGCCATTATGTTCACTTATCTAAGATCTACCCAAGCTAATTAAGCTTCTCCTAGAGAACCTAGGATCTTATACCAATTGTTGAAATATAGCTATCTATTGGGGGGTGTGAATCAATAGATTACCTAATATATAACCCAAAACACTTTAGTATATGGATTCTTGTAACCTCTTCAATGCATATTAAAACAACACAAGCAAAGAGATAAACATGCACACACAATAGCATAAGAAGTACATGGAAAACCCAAGATGGGAAAAAACACGATGAGAAATGTTGCTAGGATCTACTATCCTAATTTAACCTCACAATCAAATGTTATGTTACAAAGTTTAAGGGCATCAACCCTAAGGAGACACCAATCCCTAATTTTAGGAGCACCAACTCCCTACTCTAAGAAACTACCTAGATATCTTATGGCACCTACCAATTAAATTTAGAATACAAGTTTTTACAATTTGTTCTCATAAACATAGTTAAATGTTGCAACCCAATTTGCAACTGGTCAATTCACTGTTGTAACCTCTACAACTCAGTTTTTTTCCTACACCTACCTTGTTATCTTCTACAACTTCCTTTATCTATTAGTAATTTTTTTTTCCACCTCAAAGGACCATGCACACACTCTACAACAATCTCCTTTTCTTTTTGTTGCATTCTCTACCTACCTTAAGAGCTCACAATTACATTGTCCAACACTATTGCACCCTTATATTTTTAGTGTATTCTTTTTCTACCTCAAGAATCTCAAAATACTCTCAGCAACATGCACATCTTACAATATTCATAAAATTTCAACAAAAATCACATGTCTCACCATATGATTTCTAGTTTTGTATATATCACACTATTTTTCCTCAATCACCTCGAGATTTGCACAAACAGTTTAGATCTTCTACTAGGGTTTTCTTGGTATCTTCTCAAGCAACCTTCCTCATCATCAAGCCACATACATACCTCATGATGTATAGGTTTAGTGAATTTTCTAAGTATCAAAACCTTTAAAGCCCTAAAAATTGATATATGTTAAATGCATTCCCTTGATTATGTGATCTTATTCTGATTCTAATCATTATCATAGTCTATGTCACCATTTTACAAATCAAATATTTCATTATATTGGTCAATAGTGTAGTTGGACCAATTAGATTCTTTATAGTGTCCCCATCATAGGAAAAACCCTTGTTCACTTAGACATAGTTATTAAGAATCTTCATCTTTGAATTTGGGTCATTGATGTGTAATCTTCACACCATGATCCATCAATCCCCACTCATCACTCAACTTTAAAATGCAAACATCAAATTAAAGATCCTTTTAATAATCATCAATGATATCCATCAAATACATCATGTTTATTGAAGGGTCCCACAAATACATGCATAACAACCTCGCTATCCCATGAGTGAAAGACACAGGACCACTATTTCTCAGTGGGTTGGTGGGCTAATGTCATCTATCATCTATGTCAATGCAATGTGATTCACAACACCGATGTGAATTGGCATATTGAGAAATCATTCATTTCCACCTGTCTTCATGTGTCATCATCCACTTCCATCATTTCTCACTTTATTTGGTCCCACTTAACACATATCACTAGCATGCTATATCATTGGGCTAGATGGGGACCCACCATTGCTCAATGGGATGGCGAGGAGGTTGTTGATCTTAAAGGCTTGATCATAGCCATTGATCAAGCTGAGGGAAAATATTTATCACACAACCTAGGAAGTGTTAAAGTTATTAAATATTTTTTATTCTGGTAATTGCTAGGAAAGGGGGCCGATTGCACAAATGACTCCAATGACTTAATTTATAACTTAAGAAACCTGCAAGGAATGATACATAGTCCACTTAAAATTATAAGCTATGTTCATCACCATGACTACAATACCTTGGGCTTATCTACCAAATCCTAATTCTATCCAAGAGAAAACATCAAACAATTCTAAGCTCAAACTTTTCCATCTGATTTTGTAAATTACACCTTTGAGAAGCTCTGAAGAAACCCATATCAAATATGCATCTTCTTTTATCTTCTGATGACTAGAAGAAACTCTTATGGTGCTATGACAACATTTTATGACAACTTTGCAACATTTTGAGCAACTTTGCAACATTTGCAAAGAATTGTCGCCTTCCATCAAAAATTTGATACTCTAATCTACATGGCTTCATGCCAACAATCTCCCTCATAGGGTACCACTCAGATATCCCTGTTTGACATGATGACAACATTATGCCAACATTTTAATCAAATGATGAAATTTAGTCTTGACTAGGATTTAAGTGGGGACCACCCAATGATCTTTCCATTTAATAACTTTAAGCTTTTAAAACCCACATTAGGTGATTGGAATAACTTTAGTCACTATGAAAAGGATTCTAGTAATATATGGACCAAAAGACTTCACAAAACAACTTAAGGAACTAGTAACCTAGAGGGAAAGTTAACAACCAAAAGGAACAAAAAGGGGTAAGAATTTAGCATTTAATGAGTAGAGTACCCATACACATTAAAATCAAGAGGAATTGTGTTGTCATTTCACATGATCACAAGGAAATATAGAAAAAATGTAAGGTGCTTAAAAAGTGAGGAAATTTTGTGAAAGATTATCATGTATCTATATAGGAGCGAATTTGTACCCCTTATGTAAATTCCCCTTTCACATGCCCTCACCTTAGAAAATAAAATCTAAAGGTGAAATTCCACATCACCCAGTTGCCTTCCATCCACTTGGCATCTGCCTTTTGTGTTGGTGAGAGAATATTTGTATGGGATGAATGCGTAGTGTGTGGACATCTACATGGCACACTACCATCCCTGACAGATTCCTAGGTCTAGAGTTGGAAAAGGCATTGTACACCCAATTGGGGTCAAATTGTAACATCCCCCTTCGACCAACCGACCCAAAAAATGGTAGATTCTTCCTCATTTTACCTTAAAATTCATCCATTCTCACTTCATTTGAGTCTATAGCAATTCTCTTGAGCATTCTAAGCATTCACTTCACTCTCAAGTAGCATTTCAACACTCCATAAACTCCACATTGCAAGTGTGAAGCCATTACAAACGTTGTGAGCTTGGAGTCTTGTGAGACCTCCCTTCACCACGGTTGCAGTGGTAGTGACTTTTCCAAGTTTGTAGCTTGCTTTCTCCTTCCATTGGCTAGTGAGCTTTTGGGTGGAGGTGGTAACACTTCACTCCTCTTCTTTTTGATTTGGTTGAGTATCATAATATTGTTTGTAGTGTTCCTTGTTTCCTTTTCTCTCCTTTATCGCATATTCTACTCTATTGCTTTCTAGTTTTCTATGGAGGTGGAAACACCAAAACAGGGGTCTAACTAAGGTAGGCCCCTATACAACCCCAACAATTTCCCTCTTTCTTGTATGTAGGAGGACGTGCTTGTGGAGCTAGCTAGCGAACTGGTGTTTTTGTGAGATCTTCTTCATCACCCTAGTTCTTATTTACTTGCTTTATCATTTTAGTATCTATTTCCTATACTTTCTTATTTTGTTTTAGCCATCTAAATTTTCTAGCTAGGCCGTTTGTAGGTTTTTTGGTAGTTTCTATTGTGTTTACTTTTTTTTAACCATATAGACACCAACACGCTTGAGAGATGCCAACATGCCACACTTTCGTCACAAAATTGCATCGTCATCCTTAGATAGAGGGTTGTCTGAAACACAATACCGACTCCAAAAACTAGCTCACCCACCTTAAACTTGAGCTCAGGTCTGAAGAGTGATAGAAGTAATACATAGTGATATTCATTATTGATCCTTGTCCTTTTAGAGTGAGGTAAGATAGGGAAGCCCTTCGTTCTCGACTCTCTATGACCTAGAGCCTTGGTGTGGTTGGTCCCACTCTCTTACATTTTTCATGAACCTGACATGAACCATTTTAGTTCTATTTGGTAGTACTGAAGGGTCCTTTCATCACATTTTAGGAGCATTGTAGGTGTGAGTGTTGTGAGGTGTTTCACCTTACAACCCGACCTATGACCCCTAGTAGGCATATTTGGAAGGTTTCATAGGTGTTGTAGAATGAAGCCTTAACTGGGTCACTATCCTATTTCAGACCTTTGGGGGGCTTTGTGAGAGTATTGTTTAGTGTGTGTGATAGCCTATTTCCTACATCTTCCTATCCCCTTTATGTATCCTATGAGTAGTAGTTTAGGTATAACCTTCATCTCACAAGACCTACAGATGGGCTTTAATAGAAAACCATCTCCTCTTTATATCCCTACACAAATCAATGGGAACAATGTAGCAAGTGTTCTTGTTGACTTGACATCTCAAGTGAACATTATAACTAAGGAGATCATGTTAATTAACATCCTGCACAAAGATGGGTATGATGCACCTATAATCACCATTTGTATGCATAATAAACTTTTTGTACCTTCCCTTGGTAGCATTGTTTTGTTAGTTCTTGTCGGACCTAAATCTGTAAACCTGTTGTTTGACATAATCCCAGGGTTTGAAATCTTTAGAGTGAGGTTGGGTATCCCCTGGTTAGTAGTTATGAATGTAGTTCCCTCAGTTGTGCACAAATGTTTGAAATTTATTCATGAGGGTTACGTGCATGTGATGCATGACACCAGTTATAGACCATCGGTTGCATGTGGAAATTATTCTTTAGATCACTTTTGGCCTACACCTATTAGTCCTCTCCTACCTAGAAATGACCTCTTGTACAAGACTTATCAAAAGTACAAGAAAGGGTGCTTAATTCCTAGAGTGAGGTACCCTTTATCACCTTGTGCTATTTTGCATGGGGCATGCCTAAAAGCTAACAATGATGTCACCAAGGCCTATAGAAGAGAAGAAGAAAATCCCTCGAGGGGTCCCTCTTCTTCCTCTTCTACTATTTAGCCTGAGCTCATTCGATATGATATAAGGAAGAGTCCTTGTTGGGAATCCTCTATGTCTCAGCCTCTGCAGCCTCTCATTGCTTCTGCTCCCAAAGCAATAAATGGGAAGAGGCCCACTACTGAGGCATTAGAGTTGACTCCCCCTATTATTTTTCAACCTTCTCCTCCTACTCACATTTAGGAGCTTGTCCCTCCACCAAAAATATAGTGGACACCCCTATGATTGAGCAAGTTCCTTATGTCCCTTTGCAACTCCTAGCCTCTAACTAAAAGAGTCATAGAAACTACCTTGCACATGAGCACAAGTGTTGGAAAAAGACTTTGGTGGCTAAGAAATCCGCTTTGCAAAAGAAGGAAGAGGAAATGATCTCCCTTGTATCAAGGCCTCCTTTTGTGTCCTCCTCTCTCCTCTACTCTACTTCTATTCAAATGAGTTTATTCTCACTTCTGGCTCCCGTTGTGAGTGTGAGTGCCCCTGACCCCAAAAGGGGGAAAGTTTTTATCACTCCTTTAGTTGATCCACCCCTATTTATGTCCCTTTCGAACATCTCACCATTCCATAAATCCATGGATATGTTGAATACTTTGGTGGTATCTGTCACACTTTTCTCCTCCTCCTCTTCCTCTATGCATCTCACCTTGTCTGTGGGAAGTTCATATCCCCTAATGAAGCAAAAGGTAGAGGTTGCACCCTCTAGAAATGGAGGGTGTAAGAGGAGCCCACCTTCTCTAAAAATTGGTCCTACACTAGCTTGTTCCATCCTATTGATAGAGCAAGACTTGGCTTCCCTTGAGTTTATTACTACTCTCGAGTCACTTGATGAGCCTAGTGGTGAATCTTAGGCACCGTCTCCCCCATCTGTTGAGGTACTAAATGGAACTCCTATAAAGTTCATGTTCAACTCTTTGGATGATGTCTTGGCCTTGTTTACAATCTTCACAAATTCGTTGACCATAGCTCCACAAGAGCCTAGTAGAGTAGAACTAGTGGGGCCTTCTTCCTTGGCCCTTGTTGCAGGAGGGTTAGAAGCTCCTCCCCTTAATATTCCACCAATCTAGGCTCATCCACCTTCCCCTTATGATGATCTAGATTGGGAAGTAGATGACTTCTTGGTCAATGAGTGTTAGGGGGAGGTCTCTTCTTTATCTATAGATTAGAAGTATTTGTGTCTTGTAATGTATTCCCCTATAATTGTAACCATGTCACCCTTGTTGGTGCTTGGATACAAGAGTTATTTTGTGTCGTAAACCTTCTATTTGTATCATCATTATTCCTCTATTATGTGTTTTAATTTTTGGTAAATTGAGGAAAATGCAAAGCATTGGGGGAATTCAGGCTTCCCTTCCATGTTGACCCAATTTTTTATTTTCACTTTATTTTCTCATGCATTTTTCAAATGGTCTGATATAGTAGGGGGTTCATCACAGTTCATTTATATACCATTATTATACTTATATATATTTATGAGCAACTCTAACCTTAAAATATCAAATCACCCATGTGTCTCTTGTTCATGCTATTTCTCTTTCACTCTTTTATCTTCCTTTATTATTTTCTTGAGTCGTCCCTTGTATGTGCGACAACACGAATTTCATGATGATTTGGTTTTCAGAAAATGCATTCATTTCCAACGAATCTTTTCTTGAAATTCATTGCAATCTTTTTTAAATAATTGCATTCTCAACTTGGACCCCTAACGAAACACGTTTCCTTCATCATGGGTTTGCAAAGGAAAAACTTGAGAAATTTCCTCTAAGGTGGGAGAAACTTTTCCTATGGGGAGAGCCTCAACCTTCCCCTTGTGAGGGGGAATTTTATTCCTTTCAAATTCCTTAATGGAGTGAACATATTTCAAAAATATTCCTTGATGATCAATCAATTTGAGAAAAAACATCTCTTTCACACTTTCAAATAGTGCATCCCTTTGAGTAGATCCCTTTGATAGCCTTCCAAGTTACTGACTATCTGCATGGTTGTCTACTTGTTTTCCTACATGGCTACATTTTGTTTCCTGGCATTTTTTATCTACAAAATAACATGTCACCTTGCAAGTGCACCTATGAGGCTACTTTTTGACTTTACGAAGTCCCCTTACATTTGGGTTTCCTTCATGTGAGAGATCTTGGGGGATGCCTCCTTGCAAGTCTATGGGCCTATGAGGTGCTTACATCTAGGTTTCCTCCATGTGAGAGATCTTGGGGGATGCCTCCTTATAGGTCTACAGGCCTGTGAGACACTTACATCCAAGTTTCCTCCATGAGAGAGATCTTGGGGGATGCTTCCTTGTAGTTATGTGGGCATGTAAGGTGCTTACATCTCTAGGCTTCCTCCATGTGAAAGATCATGAGCGTTTCTCTCTTGTAGGTTTGCAAACCTATAAGGTGCTTACTTCACGAGGCTTCTTTCATGTGAGAGAACTTGGGGGTTGCCTCCTTGTAGTTTTGCAAGCCTGTGAGACATTTCCATCTTGCAAAATTTGTCCATCATTGGTCTGAGGGCCTTCGGTGTACTTTGTGCAACTTCATAGTTATGTGGGGCTATGGAGTCTTTTCTCTGAAACTCCTTAGGGAGAGTACCTATGGAGTCCTCTTCCTATCCTACACTCTCAAGCTCTCCAAATCATGGTTTGCTTCCTCAATAGTTTAGGTATAAATCTCTAACCCTACTAACTTTTCAATCTACTTTATTGAAGCACTCATCAATACTCGTGCTCACTAAAGTGGGAGAAAAATGTATAGGAGAAAATTTTCACCCCTTACACAAATTCCCCTTTCACATTCGCTCACCTTAGAAAATCAAATCCGAAGGTGAAATTCCACATCACCTAGAACTACCTTCCATCCATTTAACATCTATCCTTTGTATTAGTGAGAGAATATTTTTTCGAGGATGAATGCATGACGCATGAACATCTACATAGTGCGATGTTGTCCCTCACAAATTCTGACATTTGGAGTTGGCAGAGGCATTACACACCCGATTGGGGTCGAATTGCAACATCCCTCTTTGACCAACTAACCCAAAAAAATGGTAGATTCTTCCTCATTCTTCCTTCAAGTTCATCCATTCTCACTTCATTTGACTCTCTAGCAATTCTCTTGATAATTCTAAGCATTCACTTCACTCTCAAGAAGCATTTTAGCACTCCATCAACTCCACATTGCAAGTGTGAATCCATTATAGATGTTGTGAGCTTGGAGTCTTGTGAGACCTCCCTTCACCATGGTTGTAGCAGTGGTGACTTTTCCAAGTTCATAGCTTGCTTTCTCCTTCCATTGGCTAGTGAGCTTTTAGGTGGAGGTGGTAATGCTTCACTCCTCTCCTTTGTGATTTAGTTGAGTAGTATAATAATTTTTATAGTGCTCCTTGTTTCCTTTTCTCTCCTTTATCACATATTCTACTCCATTGCTTCCTAGATGTCTGTGGAGGTGGAAACACCAAAATGAGGGTTCAATTGAGGCAGGCCCCTATACAGCCCCAACAATTTCCCTCTTTCTTGTGTGTAGGAGGACGTGCATGTGGAGCTAGTTGGAAAACTGGTGCTTCTATGAGATCATCTTCATCACCCTAATTCTAATTTACTTTCTTTAACATTTTAGTAACCATTTCCTATTGTAGTACCCCTCCATTTTGCTATTTGATTGAACAGTGTTCTTCTATGTATGCTTATTTTTGTTAGCACCTTGACTATGTACTTGGTTCTTTTTTATCGCAATTGTTGAGCGATGTACAAGGAATATTTTGATGTAATAATATTTTACTTTGAGGATATCATTATTACATGTGATGAATTAGCATAGTCGATATTTAATTAATCATGCTTATGCTTTACTATATTAATGATGTTAGACTCATCAGTTAGAAATTTTGTATTGGTGTAAGGATGATTAGTTATTGTAACATGTTATTGCATGAGATATTGGTTTATGATGGAACTGTCAGTCTATGGTGAGTGTATTGGTGAAGAGAATAGGATAGTATCACTTGCTTGTGAGCACCCTACGATTCCACGATTTCCTCTTCACAGCGTGTTTTATTATGTTATATATATATATATGCATGTTTGACACTCATTTTGTTTGCAGGATTTATAGGTACAGGACATCGACTCCACCTGGTTTCACAGGTTTGAGCATGTCCATTTCCCAACGGCAATTGATTGGGAGATAGTAGCTAGGTTGTTTGTGTCAAGTCGTCACCCTAGTCATAGTTTGTCGTCAGGTTTAGTGGTTTTGATTTGGTTCATTCCTCCTTGGTTAACTATTTATTTTCTTATTTTAAGGTTTTAAATGGTGGGTATGGTTAAAATGATGATTTAACATATCTAGTTTCAATATTGAAATGTTATGTATTTTATTGATTAATTTAATTTAATTAATAAAATAATCTAATCTTGGATTAGATTTAATTATTGATTAAGTTAATATTGGTAAATTAAGTTAAGTTTTTTAGTATTATGGATATTTAGATTTAAATTTGAAAATGGAAATATGTTTCAAAATTCACTTTTTGAAAATTGTAAAGTAAAATAATTTATTTTCAAAATTTTGAATTCTTTTTAGTAAAAGAAATTTTAAATGCATAAAATTTCATTTGGAAAATAATTTAATTTTTAAATTCAAAAAAATGAAATATCTCTAAATATTTAATATATTTTATTTGAGATATTTATTTTGAATTTTTAATTAAAACATCTTCAAGAGTTATTTGATTCCATGAGTGAGCATGGGTGTTGAGATTCAGTAGAGGCCACCGTGATAACCCATAGTGGGGGCCGGAGCCTAGGAAGATTCCCAGAGGATATCCCTTGACAAGCTATGTGATGACACTCTTTCTAAGTCAATAGTTTGTATTTGGTTTTGTGAGTTTGGTCTTCGTGACATTTTCGATCTATTTCATTTCTGGAAGCAATGTGACTTATGTCAGATATGGAGAGTCACACTTGAGTTGTTCGTATGGTCATTTAGTACAGTGATTGGCAAGTCAGCTTGAGTTAACTTGTGTCTAGAGGTAGATCATCTTGACTAGGATTCCTTGTTACTATCTCCAGGTGAGCCTTTGGGTATCACGTGGCTAGGAGGAACATGCATTTTAGTCTGTTGGGTCATCTTCTAGTTCATGTGGATGAGATTTCCAGTTGGAGAGCTCGTGGGATCCAAATTTTTCATGCCTTATTCCTTTTAGTTATTAATGTGATTTATTACCCTCTTTGTATCGAGGTGGAAGATGTAAATTGTAACTTTGGACATTGGAATTACCTCATTCATGGAATGAGTGTTGTAATCATATTGTAATTCATTTTATTAGAATTATGTGGAACCGCATATGTCTTTGATGTAATTTATATCTTGTATCGATTGTATGTGCAATTAATTTGGTAAGTAATTAAATGTTATGTTTTAATTCATGTAACTTGTTGGGTTTAAATAATCTTAGTCTCATAACCTTTAGGGAATGTTGGCAATAGGTAGTGAACTTACTTGTTATTTTTACTTAAACAAAAAAAAAATTATTGCATTTGACTAGTAAATTACAACTTTCCCTAGGGTTGTGTGGTGGGGCATTACACCTATACTTTATCATTCTATTTTTACCATCTAGATTAGCTAGCTAGGCTATTAGTAGGTTTTTTGATGGTTTTTGTTGTGTTTATTATTTTCTAACTACACAAATTCTAGCACACCCAAGAGACACCAGTATGCCACACTTTCATCCCAAAACTTTGTTGTTGTCCTTGGACAAAGGGTTGTTTGAGAGATAGTATCAACTCCAAAAACTAGCTCACCTAGCCTAAACTTGAACTCGAGTCTAAAGAGTGACAAAAGTACTACATATTGTTCTTCATTCTCGATCCTTGTCCTTTTAGAGTGAGGTAAGTTAGGGTATCCCTCCGCTCTCAGCTCTGTGTGACCTGGAGCCTTGATGTGGTTGGTCTCCCTCTCTTACAATATCAAGTGGGGTCCAATGGCATACAAGGTTAAGTGAATAGTTATAACCATATGAAGGGGAATGGGTTCAATCAATACTTAGGAAAACAAGGTTGATTGGAAGATAGAGTGAGGGACTTGAGGAAACAACTTAAGGGCCTAAGTGATTGAGGCAAGTATTCAACAAAAAATTAGAAATAAACTGTGAGGGCCCATATAGGGTTTAGGATTTTTCTCAAACTCTAATGCATTATTTCTTGCACTTAAGGATGATAATATTGATAGCATTCAGAGGCTTGTTCAAGAAAAGAATCAAGATTTTGGAATATTATTATCAAAATTCTTGATGGGAAAGATGATGTTAGATTCTATGAGTTTAATTAATTACTTCATCATTATGGGCTCATTCTTTGGATTGACAAGCCTTTTATTTTTGTCTCATATGTTTTGCATTATGGTTCAATTCAATGGTATGTTGGGTGAGGCTTGGATCAAAACCCTTTAATTCTTCATAAGTTTATACAACTACATCACTTTATTTATAACAAATTGTAGAGAAGATTTCATGTTCATACTTAGAGCATACCATTCCCAAGTTTAGAAATAATCCCTCTATAATGCTAATTGGTTTTTAGCCACCCTTCATCTAGTCATAAAAATTGAACCAACCTTCTAGAGTGACTAGGCTCCTAGGAATTTTTTTTGTGTTGATCTACATTATTTGGTCTCCATATTGGTCTTACAGTATAGATTGACTTTTAGTAGAAAAATCTACCTCATTTTGAATAAAATTGATAATTTGTTGATCATAGAAAACTTTCCAACTAATTTTATTGTATAGAATAGTATGCATCACAACTAGCTTAATATGTTTCTCTTTCTTTTTTTTGATATGTACTAGTATGTCAAATTGAGCATCAATTGCTATATTTTTTTTGGCATGTTTATTATGACTTCTATGAATAGTATGGATTCCAAAGCCTTCGAGACCTTCAATCAAATTGCAAACCCTATTTTTATATTACTTGAGAAAGTTATTCCTGGTTATGCTCTAAGTCTTTTTTTGGTTGACAACCAACTCACTATCACCAAAGACTTGTATTAGCTTGGTATTTATTCTTGGTTATATTTGAAGACCTAAAATCAAGGCTTTATATTCAACCACATTGCTAGTTCAACTTGTTGGTAGTTGTCATTGATGTCAACACTTAGGGGATTATTGACAGTTGTTTTCATTGATGTCAACACTGATTGTTGGTTTTCATTGATGTTATGCATTATCTAAAGAACAATTGTAGAATTTCATTGTTGGATGACATGCCTTATATATAGAAGAGTTGCAGAAGTTCATGGTTGGATGTCATGCCTTATTTGAAGAAGAGTTGTCGAAGCTCAAGGTTAGATGCCATGCCTAATCAAAGATGTATTGTGTATGATTACTATTAGAAAATTTATGTTTATAAAGATATAATAAGATGCATATTAGAAGCATAACTAATAATTGAGAGATTATATTGAAGGTATACAACATGTCGTATTCTCTCTCATGTTGTTCCTAATAATGTATGTGTTGCTAAAAGTCATTCATGTCCTCTGCAAGTTGTGAAAAGGTTTTTGGTTTAGAAAGTTACACTAAAGTCTATCTGGAAGAATACTTTGCATTCATCCATTATTCATCCATTATTGAAGATTCGGTCCTACAGTTTGGGATTCAATTTTACTGCTCTATGGACATTGTACTCTTATCTTTTCAGATCACCTATGTTGCCAAGGATATTCTTGTGAATTGAAGAAGGTTGGAAAGGTTGTTGATTGTCTAGATTGGTTTGGGAAATGTTCTGAATTTCACCACATTGATGTCTCTACTCTTGTGGCTTGGTGAATTTTCTCTTAATTTTTTTGTTATGTCTCAATTCCAATTTCATTTGTTGAAGTGATCTACAAACTGATATGTTAATGTTATATCTCATGATTAATCATTTTGTGTTCTTGTTTGATTTGTGGTGGTTGTTATTGGCATGACAATGTGATGGAATAGTGTGGAAGTATTTTTGAATGTTCATGGAACATCCCCATGTGATATGCATGATGTTGATTGGTCACTTTAGTGTTGCATTATGTCTTGGGTTATCCTTCTAGGTTATTTATGGATATTTGGTTAACATGGCTCAAGTGTTCTTTCACTTGTTTCATGTGTCTAGGGGTTTGTGCCAATAATTGAAGATATATGTTAAGTTATATTTGGGTCCTAGCCTATCTTGGTTAGAACTTCCTTAAGAAAATTCAATTGGAAGAATGATTTTGAGCTAACAAGTTATGTGCTTCATCTTTCTTCTACACATTTCCCTTGATGTTGACTTAGATTAATGTGTGCTAGCATGTGAATTATTTTGGATCACATTGGAAGATGTAATAAGTTAATTTTTTTCCCTCTTTTTCCTTAGTATAGGGAAACGTTATGCTTTTGTGGCCAACTTGTTGAATTCATTATTTATCCTCTTCTTGGATGACCTAATTGAAGTTTTGAAGTGTTACAGTGGATATAAATGAAATACCATTTTGGATGCAATAGAAAAAGGTGTGTACAAGTGCAAAGAAGTGTGTATGAGAATTGTATTGAATATCCAATAGAGATAGTACTAAAGTGTATGAAAGGAAAGATTAATTGTGCTTTAATGCCTCATTCAGTAGAGTGAATTATTGACAAATAGTGTAATCTCTTATAAAAAAAATCTATCCTACTCGAAGATAGTGAACCTCATCAAGTCCTTTGTATCTTGATCTTGGAGTTGGTTGGTGCTTCAATGTTGCAAGTCCTTTGTATCTTTCTCTAAGGTAGTGAACCTTCTTGCAAATATTTTTGGCAATCAACCTTTATATTGTGAGTTAATTCTCACCGTGGTTTTTCCCTCATTGGGTTTTCCACATAGATCTAGTATTCTCCTATTCCTATGTGTTCTTTGATTTGTCTTTCTTTGCTACTAATATGATTAGGAGTAGAACTACTATATCTTTCATTGTTTAAGATTGTTCATCATATTGAGGATTTAAACTAGTATATCTATTTAAGGGTTTGAGTTGAGATAAGAAGGTTGTATTTGTTAAAACTTTCAAGGTTTGAAAGGGATTAAGTTATGTAGACTAATTCACCCCCCTCAATATTTGGGTGGGTTCAACATAGCTAAACTAAAGTCTAAAAGGTAATTAATACTTCTTCTCACTTGGGGAAACTAGCATCATAACAACACCTTCACCACTTTTTTTTGAGCCATCAAAAAAATCTACAGTCCCTCTATGTATTCTTGAGTTCTTATGAGGTGTGGAATAGAGGTATCCTCTTCATGCATGCAATATATTTCAAGACTAGTCTCTTCTACTTTAGTGAATGCATTAATTGAAATGCGTATTCTCATTCATCTAGAAAACAATCAAGAACATCCTTCAAGAGAGTATAAATCTTATGAACATTTCCTTCTTCTTTGTGCTCATGTAATGTACAATTCATGTTAATAGGGTTAGGAATGTAGGTCTCAATGTGTTTTTTTCACTGGGTTCTACTTTGATGGTCAAAAGATCTACTAATGAAGTCATTTTGGTGTTTCCTAGATGAGCAAGAAATATTGATGAAATTATTTCATCAAAATCTCTAAAAAATTTATCGTGTTCAACTCTTGCAATATTTCATCCTTTATTTGGATTGATTTAATAGGGAGGGAATGTTGGAATATTACAACAATTGATAGTTTATAGAATAGATAAATAATAAAAAAATAATAATGTTAGTTTAGTAATAAGTAAATAATGTTTTTGATTGATTAAGCATGGAAAGGGCCCTAATCCCTTATAGAAGCAACAAAATAGACTAGAGAAACAACATCCAGATAGAACAACAAATCAAAGGAGAACCACTTCCCCTCACCCAACTAACCAAAAAATAAACATCAACCTATACCAACAAAATCAAAAGATATAATCCTATCAAGGATCCAATAGAGTTTTAACTAGACCATATTATCATCTATCCAAAAAATAAGGTTATATAGGTATAACCTAATTAGAGTAATCAAAAAGTTCTTGATGTTCAGATCATATGTAAAACTTACATACAAATGGTTCAATCTTATCAAGCCTTTGCAAAAAAAAAACTAAAGATCCAAAACACCTATTAACAACAAACATCCAATAATAAATCCAAATAGGAAACAAGGATTAAGCATCCTCCATAAGGCTCCAAGCCTTCTTCAGGTCCTCCATAGTATCCTTGAGGATATCCTTGATTTCCATCTTCACTGATAAATCAGCTTCTTCCTTATTCCTTTCTTTCTTCTGTTGTTTTTTATTTTACCCTATCTCAAGATAGTAGCCATCACTTCTTTTTTTGTCATCCCATCCATAACCCTACAAACATTCAACATA